>VCJN01000909.1:0-65008 GCA_006384855.1 Tetraselmis striata
GGGAACGCTCAGATAGCGCGTGCTTGTGATGCATGGATGCCATGTGCACATATGCGCAGCAGGATACAGGTATACGTCGGTAGGCCAAAACACTTACCGTGATACCTCCACCTGTAGATGAGACGAGCGAGTCACGGACGATTTTGAACGCACCGTTGGCACCCAGCCGCCGCTGTAAATGGCTGGATTGAAACCTTTCCTTGTCAGGACACAACGCCGTAGCCCGCCTGCAAAGTTGGTGCCCTTTCCAGGCCAGCCTACAATTAGTACAGAGGGGAGGACCCCCCCCCCCCCCCCCCCGGCGCCAAAAAAATTGACGAGCCCCGGCCTTTGCCATTCTGCAAAAACAGTACCGTAACCAGCCGAACTGGAGAAACCGCTCTGCGGACTTCGCTCCGCGTGTGCCTGCCACTGAAGTTGTCGATAAACCTGACGGCAACGCTGCCTCCAGCGGCACCGTCGTCCCGCCCCAACTAGTAACACACACCACCTTTGGTACCTGCCACGCCACTTGACGGTTAGTGACGCTCTAGAAAACTCTGCCACTTTCTGTGCACGTCCTCTTCGCAATGTGTCGCTCAACCTATCGGCCTCGGGGCCATTTCGAGGGAAGAAACCCGTTGCAGCGGATCGTCGTGGTCCGCCATGGTCGCCGGTGCTCAGGCAGGGTCAGTTGCCCACGGTCCAGCAACCTCAAGTTGACCTCGCCGTCATGGACGTTTACGACACATGCGGTTGCGGAGCGAGGCCCATTGGTAAGGGTTCGCTACAGGGTACTGAGACTGCGGCTACCACTGCCGTCGCTGGCTTCGCCAATCGCTGGCGAACAGGCTGGTCGCGTAATAGCGCTAATAAATTATCGGTGGACAATCGAATTTTATCACCCTCGTTAAATTCCTCAGGCCGGCAGCGGCCGATTAGCCGAAGCAATTTGGCACGCATCAGCGAGTTTTTATTCTACTTCAGGATATCATGGCATATGGGTGTTACGCATTTTTTGGGGACAATGTCGACCTCGTCATTATTCCCCCTACCTTCTTGGGTTTTGAGGCGGAGGAAAGAAAGGAGGACCCGCGTCCGAAATATCCTGGAATACGAAATAATCAATGCCGGTTACAATACGGTTTTATAACGGACTTTTAGGCTTCCTCCGTGCGTCCGTCCTCCGTCCACGTCCTCCGTCCTACATCATACGCGCTTTGTGTATGAAACCGTCATACGTTCGGTATTCGCTCGTTTTATTTCCAGGTACAGGTTACGTGTACGGCACATTTCTGAATGGCACGCACGTCATTCGTATTCCTATCCTCATGCAAAGGGCATATGTCACTCCCGTACCGGCCGTGTCACGGCCATCGATATCCGTGACGAGCACCAAATACCGTGACGCCCGCTTCTGATATCTCGTACGAGCAGAAGCCGCGCGAGCGCGGATTATCACAAGTCTATAATTAAATTTATTAAGAATAGCGGGTACAGGTACCATACCATCCGTGCCACAGGATTCATCATACTGCGGAAGGCTGCTGGAGGCTATGGATGAGTTCCGCCTTCATTCCCTGAAGAAGAATCGCAGGAACATAAAGAGCAAGAAAAACCTGCCCTATAACTATCACCGATATTGCAGTCGCAAACCATGCTGGGGGCTGCGAGACGTAGCCGATCAAGCAATATGTAAGTATCTGCCTAGCGCAGGTTCGCGCTTAACTAGCTTTCCGCCTTACCGCCCTTGTGACAATGTATGCAGTCATGCTTCCTATCTTTGAAATAATGCACGTAGTTGTATGAGTATAATTTGTACGAATTTTCTCCCTTATTGCTGCTTGGTGGCAACTGATGGATAACAAGCCGACAATTCAATGGACCGCGGAGAGGTGACAAGGCGCTGCAATCTGGGAAACCTCTCACGCCGGAAGACATGGGTCTATAGGCAGGGAGATGCTTGCAACTATTGCGTAGGCGACCACACTTGCGACCGGCAGGAGCTTTTCACTGTCAAAATATTTGTGGAGCGCAGTAAGTCCCTCTGCATGCCGGGAATGCATGTACATGTACTCCATCCATTTTTTACCATATGACTGAGTTCATTGCTGACTACAACTATGCATCGGATGTTACCGCCATATCATAATTGCACCATTATTTCAAGAAAGGGTTGGCGCTTCGATCCGGGCTCAGTGACCACCCTCTCTTTCAGATGGCAGTATTCAGAACACAGGCATATAAACAATACGCAAACGATCTTGCTGAGCATTTGGCTTCCTCTGCGAGCGACTGTGTGGTGCCTACGGTGGAGTTATTTGCGCCGGATGTTGCTGAATCTCTCCATGCCCTACGAGATATGGTCTGCCGAATCCACCAGGTGCGCAACCTCCATCAATTAGCTATTTAAGCTTTGCATCCACATAATTTTCTCACACCGCAATGTCACTATTCTGCAGGACATATTGACAAAGGTAGGGGACAGAGACAAGGTAATGCAATCTACATTTTAGAGCATGATGGACAACCTCCGATTCCAAATGGATGCTAGAGCAGCACAGGATGCTGCCGCCCATCGCGCCCACACTACTCTACGTGGATTTCAAGCTGCTGTAAATACGGCAGTGGAGCTCGTAGCTGAGCGGCTTGGTGCTACCGGCAATGACCAGGTACGCCTTGAATCTCCGAAGCACAGATTTTGCTAGTGGTGTGCGCCGTACATGTATGTCTATTAAGCTTCACCTTTACGCTTATTTATCCGTAATATGCTATCTCCCCTCCCCCCCTCCCTTTCGGAATAGACGGAGGCGAGGCCGTCACCGGCCACCCGTCCTCCGCTAGTGGGACCAGTACAGGTGCCCCATCCGGCGACCACGGTGGCCAAACATGGCACAGCACCGCGGCCGGCGCAAGCTCCACAGTCTGCACCCCAACACAGCCATTACGACTCCCTACCTGCGGAGTTCAGAGCAGATCTTTTTCGAATGAGTACGGATGTCAAAACTGTGTCAGGATTGTACACAGAGTGGAATTACGGCACCCAGGTAGATGTTTTTCCCAACGGCACAAAACAGACAGTGCAAAACCATCAGTACAGACAATGATTGCCAATCCGGATGCTTATCCGGAGTGGAAGGCCTATAGAGCGTCTTGCAGTGGAAGGAAGCATTTATCGCGCAGACGCACAATCATTGACATTATAGATGCTACAGCACAACGCCTAAGGAAGGAAGGCATCGGCGTAGCAAAAGCCTTTGACAACTGCCAAGGGGCAGACAATTTGAATCAGTTTGGCACACGCCTCAAAAAGGGGGAGATGCCCGACATTAGCTAGGTCACTAAACTGATGTAAATATATTGCGTCGCTGCTGCAAATACGCCCCAGCCCAGCCATCCCACACATGCACTTCGCCTACAGCGTAGCCCAACATGGATCTGAGAATGTACTGCATGCTCACTGGGAGGCGCTGGTGCAGTGGCGTGCGAAATGTGCAGAAGTTGCGCACTGCAGCATAGGCCAATTATCGCGTTACGTTTTATTACACACTGCTAACTATAATCTAATCATGCTTCCAGTACGAAAGCCTGCCGCCTCCAGCAATTACTTGTCCGGCAACATCTCAACCACCGCACTGCTGCTCCCAACCTACAATGCTTTCCATGGTGCCTGCATGTTGCTGCCTGAGCGGCTGCGCTTGCGACGCCACCTGCCCTGCCACCAGCACCTGCCATGCCCTCGTTACCCCCTCCCCCACCCCCACCCCCCCCGTTACGCATGCAATCCCTCGATGCAGTCGATGTGTGGCACCACTATCAAAGACACACACACACACACACACACATACACACACATTGCGCGGGTGTGCACCTGCACGGCGGCAACACGGCGCAGCTGCATGCCGTCGTCGCTGGGGCCCCTACCGTCCAACCGACTGTTCAGCATCATGACTGCACTACGGTAGCAACATGATCTATTGCACACGTGTGATTCAGTGACACTCAGTCCTGCAGTCTGCCCGAATGCCCACAACGACCCCTTGTTCCTACCCCATTGCCATTTCCCTAACTGGAGACGCACCGGCAGGGGCATCCGGGCATCACTGCGTCAAGCACGCTGCATCTGCGCACGGCCCCTATGCACTCCAGCCGACTGGTCCGACGCTGCGACAGCAGCATGCAACATGGCGTGCG
Source organism: Tetraselmis striata (assembly GCA_006384855.1). Lineage (NCBI taxonomy): Eukaryota > Viridiplantae > Chlorophyta > Chlorodendrophyceae > Chlorodendrales > Chlorodendraceae > Tetraselmis > Tetraselmis striata. The sequence continues at coordinate 4,174 of VCJN01000909.1, forward strand.
GCTGTTCCTCACAGCCGGCCTATGCAGTCCCCTCCCCTGTGCCCCCGAGCACACACTAGGCGCGGGCGCACCTGCTGGTAGCCAGGAGAGTCGCAACTATGCTGCAACTTGCTGGTTGTACCGGGGCGGGGAGCCAGCGCAGAGCTGAGCAGCCTTGAGTTTATGTTTAGAGCAAGGAAAGAGAGAGGGGGCGGGGGGGGGGGGAGGAGGGGGTGTCAGGCAGACCTAGTGGAGCAAAGTGCATGGATACTCCGGAAGAGATAGCAATCATGTCTATACGCGCAAGTTGCGGTAGTTTGGGGGGGGGGGGGGGGGGGGGGGGGGGGCGATGCAGCCATATGCAGCGCAAGCCGCGCGTGCTGAGAATGGCAGCTAACGTGTGATTCGCGGCCGGGAACAGCGTCAATACTCGTAAAGTGCGCCTCTTCACGGCGCGATAATACGCAGTGCACAAACGGCGCACAAACGTCGCGGGCCAAGTCGGGATCGAGGGGGGGGGGGGGGGGGGGGGGGGGCAATTACTGCCGCGCACTTTGAAGTCACCTGCCGATGCCTACTGGTTGCGCCAGTGACGGGAAGACTTGCGAGGGCGTTTCAAGCTCCTCTGCACCGTTTTCGTACGTGTAAAGAAGGTGTGCCGCAACCATCGCTCGCCAATGCGGTACCGCACGAGCAGCGTGTCGTCCACCATCGCGTAACGCGGTATTGGGTGGTGCTGCGGTATGGCCGCTCGGGCGCCCAGTAGCAACACCAGAATGACACAAACCACCCAAGTAGTACGCGTAGCACTACACGGGTAGTGCGTGCCCCAGCGCAATACGGAGGACGAGTGGCAGCCGTCAGCGCAGGTGATGACGGCTGCGATATCAGCAAAACCTCTGCAGCAGGGGGCATCATGGCGTTGCGTTACGCAATATCGAGCAGGACCCCAGCAGCGCTGATATTGCCTAACGCAAATGGCAGTTTGCACGAAAATATCTTGATATTTTTGCGCAAATGACATGCGCTAAACTAGGGCAGGTCACATCCGTGACGGCGAGGTACTTTACGGCAGGCGGCCGAGTGTGACATCCGCGTGACGGCGTCACGCGCACGATAAAAATAGCGTCATATATCGTCACTAAGCGGCGCTTCGCGCCGGGGATTTGCGGAGGTGCCCCTACCTCTTGGGTTGAGCGTGGTGCGGGATGCGGGCCGCCTGTAGGCGGCTTGTACTGTATTGCTGATCTTGTAGTGCTGCCTTTTTTTTTTTTTTGGGTAATACAACTTTTAGCGGTGGGTTGGGTACCGGCCTTTTTGTAATGCACACCAGTAGTCAGCGGCCCGCTTTTACGCGGCTTGCAGATTTAATCTGTTTTACAAAATTATACGTCTCTTTTGAAAAATAAATTACTGACAAATCTAACGCTAAAAGCATTATTACCCGGAAACAACAGTATTACAAGATCAACACGCCAAGCCGGCTAAAAGCGGCCCGCATCCCGCACGGCCGCACCACGCTCAACCCAAGAGGTAGGGGCACCACAGGCGGCCCGCATCCCGCACGAGGCCGCGCAGGTTGCTGGGCCGCTGCCTGTTGGTGGGCGCCAAACTTTCATATCGTTTGAATTTGCATTACAATCAAAAGTACATATAGTGACGACCAAAAACGAACAGCTAATAATACGGCAGCAAAGGAAAGCTATGTCCCCCGTCGCCAGCACTCGGTGATGTGGTGTCGGTGCCGACATACACCGCTGCGTCGAATTGAGGATGCACATCTTGTAGATGGCGCGCGATTTCTTGAGGAGTAATGTCTGCTCCCAACAACGAATGTGAAGCATCACATCGCGCTTGGCATGAACAGAATAGATGCATCCACAACGGCGTCGGCGATGCAAACACCATCACAATCGGCCGGCCGATGTGTACGGCGAGTAGCCGAATCATCCAGAACGGCGTCCAGAAGCGTACCGGCAGCCCGTCGGGATACGAATCCAGGTGGTCGACAACATGCTGCTGTGCGGCCATGTCCCGTTCGTATTCCGAATCGGTTAGCAACTGCTCCTCCACAACGACGGCACGAAAGGCTACATTTCGGCCAACCGCAAGCATGCCGCGTCGCATGTCTAGAAGCGCGCGCTTGTCTTGCTCAGTCGGGCGAAAGGCGTTTCCGTTTCGCATCATCTGGAGGACGATGGCGACGCTGGCTATCACGCAATGGCCGTTGGGAGCTGTTGTCCCGTGAAGCAAGCGGTGTGACGCCAAAAACTCCTCGCGCGTTGATGGGGCACGATGACCGGGTTCCTCGGCCACCGCGTCTTGCTGTTGCCGTGGGCTCATGGCGCCGTTTGGTTCACCGTCGTTGAGTGGCGGGCTCGCAGGCGTTGGAGGCCGTGGCGCTGCCGTGGAAGGATCGTGCGTCGCTCTTCGAGCGAGTCGACTGAGCGTTTGGTTTTTCCATGTGCTCGAAATATTTGTCGGCTGCACGTACATCTTCCGGTAGTGTCCACGCCGCTCTCATGTGGGCGATGGCATGCTCGCGGTCGGCGGGCCCGTCCCACAGAGGAGTGAGAAGCATCAGCTGGGCATCGTAATGCTGATACCGGGTGACGGTGGTGTACACCATCGGCAGTGCGGTCTTTCCTGTCGGGGATAGCTGGATGTCGGCGACATGGGCTGGCCGCACATCGAAAGTGGCGCCCTCCCCAAAGAAATCCGTGTACCCGACGGAGGGCACGATCTTGAACCCCTTTATGCGGAACCACAAGCTCTTTACCCGGCCCTGTCCAAATGGCACCGGGTTTGGGAACTTCAGCTTGAAGTAATCCGTCATCGGGGGTAAGCATATATGCCCGGCAGGTAGCCCGCTACATATGATGGCCGGGCGCTGGAGGCCTAGCGCGTTCGGCTCGACGACAACTCCTTCGGGCATGTCGGAAAGCGTCAGAACCGGTGGACCGCCTTGCTCTGTCGCGGGTGGTAGTCGCACGCCGACCAAGCTGTGTGCGACGCATGTGTTGTTGTTGCTAGCATGCGCCGCGATGTTGAACGAATGCCGCATGATGTAGTGGCACCCGTTGTAGAAGTGCCCAATCACTGGGATGTTGGCGGTGTTTGCGGGTGGAGTCCTTGCAAGCAGTGCGACGAGGCGTTCGTCCGTGACCTCGCAATAGGCGTCGTCTTTGCTGGCCCTCGCCCATATGGGTGACCGCCACCGTACCAGCTGTTGCCCGGCGTGCCTTGCTCGGCGAGGAACGAAGAACCTCGTTAGAGCGGCGATGCGTGCGTGCCGAGGCGTCATAAATTCGGCGTCGCGAAGGGCCGGGTCATGGAGGTCGGCGGGCAACCCGGGCTTGCCAATGGCGCGGGAGTTCAAGTCGTCCAGCAGCTCCGGCGTGACATTTCCGGCGCGAAGCTCGGCCGCGATGTGCGCGAGGTGGTCGTCCTTGATGCGGTGCTGATGGTTGAAAATCAGCACTGTGTCCAGACCCGATAGGAGCTGCAATCCTGCGTTCGCCGCCATGTTGCACTGGTTCGATGAGCGACGACGCTGCTTGCCATCAACGGGAGGCGGCGGGGTTGCGCGATCGCCGGTCGTCGGCGAGTTTTCATCCGACATGGCCTTCCACGTGTCGTGCATGCCGAAGGTTAGCGGCGTGCCCTTGATGCACGGATGCTGATGATGGTCGCCGAATGCCATCACCATTAGGCCGCCAAACGGACGTTGCGAGTCCTGTGGGCCCGTGATGCACCCGGCGAGTCTCGTCCCCACTTTGCACTGCACGTCGATCGCCGCGATGTGCTCGGCGGACGGCATCATCACCTCGTCCAAGATGAGAAAGCGGCGCCCCTGCATCGCCTGGCTGAGTTCGTCACGCGCACGCTTCCCGATCAATGGACGGTTGCGCCGAGGGTCGATGCGGAACAGTTCGCACGTGGTGTTGTACACGATAGACCCGAGTGCCGGAGACACGTCCCCGATGCAGTTCAGCACCGCGCGGTGTGTGTATGCAGACAGAATCAACCAATCCGCCACGCCGTGCTGCCACAGCAGCCACACGAACGCGGCGATGGCTCGACTCTTGCCGAATCCCGCCGGTCCGATGCACAGCATTCGCAGCTGCTCCACTTCCTCGTCTAGATCTCCGTCGGGCGCGTGAAGCTCCATCGCCTTGTTGCCGGCAAGCGGGGTACGACTGAGAGGTAGCGTAGAGGGAGCAATGAAGAAATGCAATATTACAGGATGTGCTCCCCTACCACTACGCATGACCCTCGCTACTCACTGCCTTGGGAAAACTATTCACGGCCCCCGTATGCGGAACCGTATCCGCCCAGAGCGAACGAGGGTCTACACCCCAGTCGTACACTAGTATGCATGCCGCGCCCATCTCCCGCACCTGTAGGCAAACGACTCAAACAACCTGCGCCGAGAGTACAAGAGTTTCACTCGCCTGTGCAAGAATGCAGAGTTCGTTTGCATGCATCCGCCCCTTTAATATCGTTTCAACAGCCGTGACGCCGCAGGTATCGACACTCACGACCTGCGGGTACCCGTAAGCGCGGCTGCGGTCACGTAGTTGCACATATGCTGACGCAGCGCAACGTGGACCGTAAATTAATTTCCTGTACCGGTACTAGTTGTAGGCTACATATAATGCTTACATACATATCACATGTGATTATATCAATCGCGTCTGTGTGCTGTCTGTAGTCGGATATTTTAATAAGCGTGTAAGAAAACGCGGCGACCCATTTTTACAGCATCATTTTACAGCATATCCTCGGACCACCTTGTATATAGTACCTACCTGCGATTTAATTGGTGAGATTAGCCTCCCCCGACCCCCAGCCTCTGGCTAAGGCTCCGCATCAAGAATCAATAAAAGATCGAATCATGGTGCACCAGACAGATCGTGAATCGCACCAAGAATCAATATTTAGGCGCGGAATTTACTGGTGCACCGATATTTATTGGGCTGTAATATTCGGTGCACCGATATTTAGGCGCGGAATTTACTGGTGCACCGATATTAAGGTACCGGTATTTACTGGTGCACCGATACTTCGGTGCCGACATTAACTGATGCACCAACATTTAACCGCATATTTTACCGATGCACCAATATTCATCTGCGTAATTGAATCAACGACTGGTGCACCAAGAATCAACCGAGAATCAGCCACAGTGGGAGACATGTGTCATCGACGGCTTCAGTCGTGACGATGCTTAGAGAGGGTTGTACTCATTGATGATTCCCGCGGACGAAGGGGGAGGGCAGGGGCCGCAATCTTTTTCCCAAGTTGTATGGGATTGGTCCCATACATGCTTCTTAGTACTTAGCGCATCACACATGCTGCAGTAATGTGGTGTGCGTCCTGTCCACTTGATGCATGGATCAAAGTGTAATAATAATATGATGATGAAAGCCCTTATGTAATAAAAACTCCTCGTACTTGTACGAGTAATCATAATATGATGATGTTAATTGAGGCTCATTTTCATCGCATGAACTTGACACAATTTCCTTTCTTCCAGATTAACTTCACATTCGCGGAGTAAAATCGATTAATACTGCATATATCACCTCTGGTGCACCAATATTTTCGCATAATTTTCTGGTGCACCAATATTTACACACGGAATTTACTGGTGCACCGATATTTAGACACGGAATTTACTGGTGCACCGATATTTATGCACACCGGTTCGCGTAGGTACTCGTTTCTGAAGACCGTAAACGGGTCTCAAATCCGAGATGTGTAGCTGGCAACGCTTTTTGGCTACGTGGCACGCGCTACGTGCGTGATATTAGCACGTGACCGCTCGCGCTCCTCCCTCATCATCCCGCCGCCAGCCCCATCCCTGCCCGCGACACACAAGACGAGGCACCTGAACGCCCCCATATGCCTACGTTGCGCGCTGCTACCGCGGTATGCGCGTGATGGTGCCGGCCGGTGTGTTCGATTGGCAGCGGTGGGGCGGGATGGGTTGGCGAGACGGGTGGTCACGTGGGCTCTGAGTTTTCATCAAATGACGTTATATTTGACTGTATCAACCGGATACTAATCACTATTCGCTCTCATTTCGGTAGTTGCATCTCAGGATTGTGACCCCGCTATACACAGCTTAAACCCCTGGAGGATTTCATTTAGCGAGTACCCGGGGAACCGGTGTGGTGGATGTGGTGGATTTACCGGTGCACCAATGTTTAGCAACCCAATTAAATCGATTAAAGATCGGATCAACTGGATCATGCACCAATTCTTGATCTTTTTTTTCCGTCATGCACCAATTCTTGATATTTATCTCCTGAGGCTTGATGCGGAGCCCTACCTCTGGCTGTGGCGTGGCCGGTGGGGGTTCAACACCGTGGGGCGTCCTCTGGCCCCTCCAGGCCCCTCTGCTAGGCGGTCTCCCGTGGGGGTCGCGGTCCCGGCGGGGGCGGCGGTGGTGGTGGGCGCGATGGCGCGGGTGCAGTCGTCGACGCCCGGCGGGGGCGTTGACTGGCAATTCCGGTGTTGCGATGGCGGCTGCGGACGCACCTACCGGCGGCCAGCCCCCTTGTGCACGCACGTGAACCACGGGATGGAGTCCGACGACCCGGAGGTAGCTGCCATGCACCTCGCCTACGCTACGACTTTCGACCCTTCTGTGTATCTGCGGTGCGTCCCACGAGACGGCTGCCCGCGCTCGGGCCACCACGTGTTCCATGGCGCGCAAGCGGCGGCCCGTGCCGCCACCTGCCAGTTCTGCAGCCCCCCTCCTCCCACGGCTCCGCCCCCCGGTGTGGCTCTCCCGGCGTCGGCAGCTGGCGTGCGGGCGCTGCAGCGCCAGCACGCGCCGGCTCCTGCCTCAGCCGCTCATGATGCCGCTCTCGCGGCCACCGCTCGGTGGTGCGCTACCAGCGATGTCTACCGCAAGATGCCCCGTACGCCGCGGCGGGGCACGGCTGTCGGCGTCCGTCCCGCAGCTCGGCCTGTCCTCTTCCCCCTGCTAGACCGTACGCTGGCCTATGCTGACCGCTTCCCTCCTACCGACGACCGGTCGTACGGGGCCGAAGGCGCTGTCTGCGTATTTGCGGGGCTACTACTGCGACCCTACCCATCCAGCAGCCCCGCAGTTGTGCGGAAATTGGCGGAGCGGCGAGTGCGGCTGTGGGAGGCAGGGGATGCTGTGCGCGCCGGCTTCTCGGTGTGCGGGATGCAGCAACTGTGGCGCGAATCGCGGGATGGCAGCGAGTTACATGATTACCAGATGGAGGCGGGTGAGCTGCCGACGACCACATCTCGGAGTGCCCGCCGACGGAAGCGCCGGCGATCTGCGAGGGCGCGGGCGGCTGCTGTTGAGGCTGCGGAAGGGGGCGCCGATGCTGCGGCTGATGGGGTGCCGCCGGCGGTGGTGGATGCTCACCGCCGGGCGGCGAAACTCACCGCTGTGCAGGAGCTGCGCCGCGCTCGCCAGGCGCTGGACACTGCTGACCTCGCCATGGTGTCTGACGCCGCTGCGGCGCTCCCTGCCCTCGATGCCCTCCATCCGCCTCCTGCTGCCACCAGCCCGGAGTACTCTCCCCCCGAAGAACCGCCGGACCTGCAACGGGCGCCGCCGTCGTGGGGCGACAATGCGGATGAGGTTATGCGGTGGGGGGAGGACCAGCGGCGGGTTCTGCGTCGTGCACCCCGCCTTTCCGCAGGGCATGTGGACTGGTGGCGTTGGGAGCACATCAGGGACCTAGACGTACCTTCATGGCGCCTGTGGGTGAACCGCTGCCTAGCGGGGCGGTGCCACTCGCGCACTGCGGCTTTCTTGGCGAGTGGCTCCGTCTTTGCGCTCCACAAGGACGACCCCGCCGCGCGCGAGGAGCGGGAAAAGAGCGGCGAGCCGCTGCGAGTACGCCCGCTCGGCGTCGGCTCCGTGCTGGTGCGCCTGGCCTTCGCCCACGCTCTGGGGCAAGTGGGTGCGGATGCGCGGGAGGTCATGGGCCCGGTGCAACGCAGCTTTCAGTCGGGAGCTGGCTGTGAGACGGCGTATATGAGCATGCGGGTGGCGCTGCAACTTTTCGGCGGGCGTGGTACTGGTGGGAAAGGACTACTACTCCTGGATATTTGGAATGCCTTCAATGAGGTATCCCGGGGTGCGATACTTTACGGCTTGCTTCAGCACCCGCGGCTACATGGCCTGATCCCTTTTTTCCAGATGTTGTACGATCGCCCTAGCGACATGTACTACTACGCGACGGATGATCCCGGTACTTTGCGCGCCACCCTACAGTCTCGTACGGGTGTACGCCAGGGTGATGTCCTGGCCCCGCTATACTTCTGCCTCGCTATCGCGGGCCCAGTGCAAGCGGTTGTGGCTCGTACCGCCGCTGATACTTTTTGCCAGAGTTTTGCGGATGATTGCGGCGCGGCCACTGCCGCGGCCCACGTTCCGCGCGTTTTCGACGAGTACTGCACGGAGCTTTCCAAAGTCGGACTGGTGGTACAGGACAGTAAGACGCGGTACGTTCGTCACCCCGGCGACAGCGAGTCCGAGCTGCGGACAGTACGGGAGAAGTTGGCCCCGGGAGGATTTCGGACCCCGGCCGATGATCCTGTCCAGGATGGCGCCGTGTACCTGGGTGCTCCTATTAGCCATTACCCCGAGTGGATGACCGGCGCGTTGGGGCGGCGCCGGGAGGCCCACGCCACACTGTTGGAGCGCATCGCCTCCTTTGGCACGTCGGGATACGGCTGCCACCATGGGGCCATGCGGTTGCTGGTCGTATGCGCGGTGCGGCAGACTGGCTTCCTCAGCCGCATGATGCCGCCGTCGGAGCTGGACCCTTTCTTGGAGGCCGTGGACGCCGCCAACATTTCGGCTGCGTTTTTGCTGCTTGGCCTGGACGCTTGCGACCAGTCTACACCGCGCATGGAGGCAGCAATCGTTCAGATGAGTATGCCCGCGGATTTTGGCGGTCTGAATCTGGCCGTGCTGCAGTCCGAGGCCCCTGCGGCGTTTTATTCCGCGCAATCGGTTGTCCTGCCAAAGCTGGTACGGGAGTACGGGCCCGCCCTTGGCCCCTTATACGAGGCGGTCCGCGCCGAGGTGTCGTCTGTGGCTACGAGTGCTTTGCCATGGGCGCGTGAGACGCGCCGCGTGTACGAGACTGTACGGGCCCTAACCACGTTACCGCAAGAAAATGTGCGGCGCGCACGCGCGGCGTATGGGCACGCCCACGAGATCTTCGAGTTACTTACGGTCAGTAATGCTACGACCACCGCTGCATCGGATCCAGCAGCTGGTACTACGACCCGTACGGGTACGAGCACTAGCGGAGGATTGCGCGTCACCACATCTCCTTTTACGGCCACTCCTCTTGGAGTTGGTACTGGTGAGCCCGCCTCTGCTGCGCAGCAATTGCTTCCTATCGGTGGTACGAGTACTGCCAATACCGTTACTACATGCGCTTTTGTAGCTCTGAAGATACCGTCGCCGGGCGAATTAGTGGCACACCCTCCGTCAGCAGCCACTGTTTCCCTCCCAGAATCGCTGCCAGGTTCTACTGCTCCGCCCTCGGGTACGGGTTCGGGTGCGACCTCCGATGATCAACCCACGACCATGGTTGTCCAACGCCACCTCAGCCGTGCGATTCGCTTGCGTGACTTCGTGGCCCTCGATCTCAGCTTCCAACGTACTGGTGCAGCGGCCTCGCGACTTGATACCCTGCGCATGTACAACGCGTGCGGGCCGGGCTCCCTATCGCTTTTCCAGTCGGATCACGAGTCCGCCCGCAAGATTCCCCATGCTGCTTATGCGGCCGCCGCTGCGCGGGTACTGGGCCTTTGCCCGCGCGGAGGTTCCGCGCTTGTCACTTGCCCTGGCCCAACGTGTGGTATTGATCCCTTATGGCTTCGCTCTACGGATGGCTCGAACCGGAGCGCTACGGATTTCATCGTGGAGCATCTACCCATATGCCCCGTAGCGAACTACAAGCACCGCATGCATACCGCTTTGAAGAATCTGTGGGCATCTGTGGCAATTGATGCGGGGGCGGTGCTTGACCGGGACCGCTCGGGAGCCGGCGACTTGACCCTTGAGACGAGTGGGCTGCGCCCAGCGGACCGCTCGCGGCCGTCGGACCTGACGCTAGCGGGGTGGGGAGGGGCAGCGTGCGATTACATGATCGACTTCGCGTGCGTGTCCTCCACGACCCCCACTTGGAGCAACGACCCCCGCTGGTGCATCCCGGGAATCGCGGCGACCGAGGCGGAGCATGCTAAGTTGGCAGCGGACCGGGCGTCTTCCGCCCCAGTGCAGGGTGTTCACCGGTACTACCCTTTTGTGGTTGAGGACCGCGGCCGTCTCGGGAAGTCCGCTTTGACTGTGGTCTACATCTTCGCGGTGCTGTTGGCTGTGCGCAACTTCCCTGGCGGTCCTTCCGCCCCGACCTCTTGCTTTCTTCGTGGTCAATCCGTTCAGGCACTTCGAAACTTTGTCGCCGGCCAACCTGCTGAGTTCCGCCGTCACCTGTCGCGCACACGGCGGGGGCTGTTGCAGCGGGTCTCGGCTTGCGTGCATGCATGGTACCCTGGGCGGCATTCTCTCTGCCGGTGTGCAGATGGCCAAGTCTGATGCGTGTGCTCGTGCCCACTCTGCGTCTTCTCATGTTACTGCTTCCACCCCGCAGTCGATGTAGAGGACCTTTCTGATTGCCTTTTATTTTGGTGATTTCCGATATCGCCTTCTGCTGCTAGCTCATGTAATATACCTTGTATATAGTCGCTGTATAAATAAAGAGGGCCAGGGATTTGTGGAGGTGCTCCTACCTCTTGGGTTGAGCGTGGTGTGGGATGCGGGCCGCTTTTAGCCGGCTTGCAGTGTTGATCTTGTAATACTGTTGTTTCCGGGTAATGATGCTTTTAGCGTTAGATTTGTCAATAATTTATTTTTCAAAAGAGACGTATTATTTTGTAAAACAGATTAAAATCTGCAAGCCGCGTAAAAGCGGGCCGCTGACTACTGGTGTGCATTACAAAAAGGCCGGTACCCAACCCACCGCTAAAAGTTGTATTACCCCCCCCCAAAAAAAAAAGGCAGCACTACAAGATCAGCAATACAGTACAAGCCGCCTACAGGCGGCCCGCATCCCGCACGAGGCCGCGCAGGTCGGGCCGGTCGTCAGGTCTACGGGGCGGACACGGCGCGAATCGCCACGCCCGCCGCCTGTACCGGCACCGGACGCCGGACGCCGTCGTTCGACCGACGCCCGTCCGTCGACGGACGCCGGGCCCCGGGTCGGCGGACTGCCCCCGCACCGCGGCGACCCCCTTTTTACAGCATCATACTTGGACTACCGTATAAGTAAGGAATAGTCGCTGAATAGTCTCGCTTGCTGATTCAGCAGTAAAAACGCGCTGCGGTACCGCGTTATTTTGGCGTTTTAGACAAATATATGACGTGCCTGGGCTAGAATACACGCGCATCCATTCAGAACCTTACCGTACACGTACCAGTACCGTGAAATCAAACGATCGAACACCGAACGTATGACGGTTCATGCGCGAAGCGCGTATGGGGGAGGACGGAGGACGGAGGACGGACGCCTAAAAATCCGTGATAAAACCGTATTGCAACCGGTATCGATTCTCACGTATTCCAGGCGATTTCGGACGCGGCTCTCCTTTTCCTCCGCTCAACCCAAGAGGTAGGGGAATATATCCGTCTGATACGCCAAAATAACGCGGTACCGCAGCGCGTTTTTACTTCTGAATCAGCGAGCGAGGCGTGCCCGCCTCTTTTAGGTCCATTTCATACCACGGGTCGCGTGCCGCCCCAGCCGCGTGCCGCCCTAACGATACGCGATACCGTGCTGCCACGTAGCCGGTGGCATTGGGCGAATAAGCGCACGTGTGCCGCCGCAAAAAACAGCATTTCACACATACGCGCAGCGGCGGAAACGCGGTGCATATGTCCCCCGCGCCCGCAGCCCGCCTCTCCACCTCCAGACTCTGCAGCCCGGGACGCATCAGTCGCGCAGCCCATCGCTGTGTTGGACTTCGTCCTCGTCAGAACCTCCCTCGCCATCGCGCCCTCCAGACTCACACTCCAATTCAGGGTCTGCCTCCTCGATACGCTGCATACGGTTGTCTCGACTGAGCCCTAAGCGGGCGTCCAGACGGTCTACTGGGGAGCGATCAGCCGCGCCAGATGCCCGAGCGCGCGGGATGGCGGGTGACCGCCTCACCTCGCGGGCAGCGGCCCGGTCTGAATGCGGCGTAGGCATCCTGGGAGGATGGTTGGCCGCCTCCCCGCCGTCCTTTGCAAACGGTGAACGGGAACACCCTGAGGGTGGAGCGAGCAAGTGCGGGTTGAGAGCAATTGCCCGCTCCGGCAGCGGTAAATGATATATCTCACCCCGGAACATATAAACGCTCTCAAAACTCAGGGTAGCAAGGCGGCACGCGTGTACGGGGCATTTTCAGGTCCATTTCATACCACGGTCCGCGTGCCGCCCCAGCCGCGTGCCGCCCTAACGATACGCGATATCGTGCTGCCACGTAGCCGGTGGCATTGGGCGAATAAGCGCACGTGTGCCGCCGCAAAAAACAGCATTTCATACATACGCGCAGCGGCGGAAACGCGGTGCATATGTCCCCCGCGCCCCCAGCCCGCCTCTCCACCTCCCGCCAGAATGCGTCCTCCCCGTCTTCACCCCCACCCCGGCATTTGGCAAGGCATTCTCCTTCTTCTGCCGCTCCGTCTCGAGCCACGCGTCGCTGTCATCGCCGCCGTCCTCGCCCCCTCTCTCGCCACCGCGGTCCTTGCGACGCTGTGGTTTAGTCGCAGCTGCGCTAAGATCGCCAGCACCGCCAGCTGTCGCGTTGTTTGGCTCCTCGGCCTGGACCCCGCCGATAAGGGGCGCCTGCTGACAGCCGCAATAGTTCGGGTCGTCGGAGTTGTTGATGGAGTATGCACAAAGGGCGTGAAAGTACCCCTGGCACTAGCGGCAGCGGTGCTGCGACCGGGTGGAGTCGATAAGCGTCCCGACTTTGCAGCCCGGGACGCAGCAGCCGCGCAGCCCATCGCTGTGTTGGACTTCGTCCTCGTCAGAACCTCCCTCGCCATCGCGCCCTCCAGACTCACACTCCAATTCAGGGTCTGCCTCCTCGATACGCTGCATACGGCTGTCTCGGCTGAGCCCTAAGCGGGCGTCCAGACGGTCTACTGGGGAGCGATCAGCCGCGCCAGATGCCCGAGCGCGCGGGATGGCGGGTGACCGCCTCACCTCGCGGGCAGCGGCCCGGTCTGAATGCGGCGTAGGCATCCTGGGAGGATGGTTGGCCGCCTCCCCGCCGTCCTTTGCAAACGGTGAACGGGAACACCCTGAGGGTGGAGCGAGCAAGTGCGGGTTGAGAGCAATTGCCCGCTCCGGCAGCGGTAAATGATATATCTCACCCCGGAACATATAAACGCTCTCAAAACTCAGGTGTACGCAGTTCGACACCAAGCAAGGCGGCGTTTGTGTGCCGCCTTGGTGTCGGGGGCGTGCGCGAATTTTCATAATGGCCCCCGCGGCCCGGTCGACGTTGCGCGCTCCGGTACGAGTATTAGGGCGGCACGCGGCTGGGGCGGCACGCGGACCGTGGTATGAAATGGACCTCAAAAAAATGCCCCGTACACGCGTGCCGCTTTGGTGTCGGGGGCGTGCGCGAATTTTCATAATGGCCCCCGCGGCCCGGTCGACGTGGCGCGCTCCGGTACGAGTATTAGGGCGGCACGTGGCTGGGGCGGCACGCGGACCGTGGTATGAAATGGACCTTATACATGGACTATACGGTAGTCCAAGGATATGCTGTATGAAGTAACTTGACAGTTGAATCAGCGATGCGTCGATTTTTCAGAAAATTTTAAAGGAACGGGTTCTATATCACTGGCCTACAGTTCCATGAATTGCATTGCCAGCGCTTTGAACTGGCGACTATGAACTCGCGTGTGGCTTGCATAAAGTCATCAGGCGCAACGTTTCGAGCGGCGACTCTCCGGATTATAGTAGGACATGTCAGTAGATAAGCGCTTGTGACAACTAGCAGCGAGTATGTCGCAGGAAAAAGAGAAATGGGGTGGTGATGTCCATTTTTTTTCCCAGCATCGAGCAGCGAGTAGCGACTAATCCTTACCATCAGTGAGTGGCGAGTAGCGAGCACCTGTACCAGTAGCGGGCTCCACCGGATTATAGTACTTAGTAGTACATGTCAGCAGAAAAGCGCTTGTGACGACTAGCGAGTACCATTTGTTTTTCCATTACCAGCAGCGAGTAGTGAGAACCAGTACCAGTACCTCCCTCACGACCTAGGTATCGCGGTACGGCGGGAGGTGGATGACTTGTTCCAGCAGGCAGTGCCTCTCGGCAACACCGTGCCCATGGATGAATTCAAGGACCTAGTACCGGACGCGGAGCTCTCCCTTCCGGCGTTCAACGTCGTGACCGGGAGTTATGATCCCCGGAGCTTGAAGTCCACGCTGCTGGAGTTCAAGACTATATATGCGGTACGGGGTCAAGTACACTGCAGTGCCCCGGGCCACGGGTGTGTGGGTTTGAGCGCTCCCTGTTGGGCGACATACAACGGGGGTTGGGTGTGTGGGATGCGGCGTGGCACAACACGGAGCCCGGACAGAAGGGTCCTCTTCGAGACATCCTGGATATGTCGGAGTACACAGGCATGGTCTTCGGCACATTGGGTGAGGTGAGCAAGGTGGTGCGCCGCACAGTGCGTGGTATCGCATGCTTGGCTGCGGATCGGGGTGCCCTCTCATTGCGGGGCACTCGGTGCATCACCCGGGCCCACCAGGAGGCCTTGCTCGCAAGAGATTTCCTCGGGGTCTTGAGCTTGGTGGCCGCTCGAGAGCGCGCTCGCTGCCTCATCAGACGGCGCAGATTCGTCTGCCATCCCGTTGCTGAAGTTGCACAGCACGTCCGAGGATCACCCACGCACACACGTGCACGCGTGGCCCGGACTCTGAACCGTGTGCACATCACTCACCGTGGGCCGCTTTTAGGCGCCTTGCTGTGTTGATTTTCTAATTATGGGGAATTGCCCTTTTTGTAATTCACAACCAGTACCTCCCAACCGTGAGATCGTAATCGGACGGCTATGTAATTAAGAACCGTGGGTGGGCGGGCGGGTGGATTATAGTACTTAGTAGAATATGCCAGTAGATAAGCGCTTTAGTCATGCACCTATAGGCCCGATCCGCAGTATACGGGTACCCGTACGGCAATAAAGCTCACCGCCGCGAAAAATCGACGCTTCGCTGGAAAATGATGCTGTAAAAAGGGGTCGCCGCGGTGCGGGGGCAGTCCGCCGACCCGGGGTCCGGCGTCCGTCGACGGACGGGCGACGGTCGAACGACGGCGTCCGGCGTCCGGTGCCGGTACAGGCGGCGGGCATGGCGATTCGCGGCGTGCCCGCCCCGTAGACCTGACGACCGGCCCGACTTGCGCGGCCTCGTGCGGGATGCGGGGGGGGGGGGGGGGGGGGGGGGGGGGAGGGGGAGTAATACTGCCTTAAATGGGGGATACTGCTAAATTTAGCGGTGGGTTGGGTACGGGCCTTTTTGTAATGCACACCAGTAGCCAGCGGCAAGCTTTTACGCGGCTTGTAGATTTAATCTGTTTTAGATTTAATCTCTTAAAAAATAAATTACTGACAAATCTAACGCTAAAAGCAGTATTACCCGGAAAAACACAGTATTACAAGATCGGCTAAAAGCGGCCCGCATCCCGCACCAGGCTCAACCCAAGAGGTAGGGGCACCTCCACAAATCCCCGGCGCGAAGCGCCGCTTAGTAATCCAAGGGCTGGGATAATAAGGCAGCCGGAACAAGGGGGCACATGCCATACCGAGCCTCAAAGCACGAGCGTTTGGTAATTATTGTTCTAGGCAAACTCAGTAAGGGACAGGTTATTGAGCCAGTCGTCATGGTTTTGGTGAACGTAAGAACGTAGAGTCTGCTCAATAGTGCGGTGTGTGCGTTCGGTTTGTCCGGGGTGTTCGGTCTCGGGGTGAAACGACGAGCTAATATTCAATTTGGTGTTAAGGGAGCGGAATATTTTTTCCAAAACGCAGAGGCGAAGCGGGGATCGCGATCGGAAATAATTGTACCTCGTACGACATAAGCCATGGTGTCGGAAAATGTTGTCAATAAATAATCGAGCGAGTTAGGGGGCGTCAATGTGAATAAAGTGGGCATGCTTAGTGAAGCTGCAAAAAATGTGGCGATTGTATCAAAGCGCCATTCTGTAGAGGCAAGCAGGTTATATAATCCATCGAAATTATTTTCCAAGGGGCGCAAACCTTTAGGCCGTGGTGACAGAGAGCCTATCGGTTTTTGGGTCGGGTTCTTGATACGTTGGCAGGTTGAGCAAATTTTGCAGGAACGGCGAACAGTATAACGCTTGCGTGGCCACCAAAGGGTGCGCGAAATATTGAGGAGTGTACGTTCGAAATCGGGGTGACAGGCGGCATCATGAAAATCGCCTATAATCAGATTTAATAGTTTATCGTCAAAAGTGGGGAGGCAGATTTTAATATTTTATCGGCCATCTAATAAAGCTTATCGGCAGAATCAAAGCAAACTCCATTGGGCAAGCGGGATCCCGCATAGGTGGGGTCGAATTTGAAATCAGAGTTTATGCAGGCAACGAGAGCAGGGTCCATTTGTAAGTGGCACATGGTGGATGAGAAATCCCGTAGTTGTTCGACGTCTATGTCGAGTAACTGTTGGTCTACACGGCGCACCCAACGACCCCCGAATGGAGGTTTTAGCGCAATACAAATGTACGGACCATGTAATAATGAAATTCTCATTACTGTACGCATTAGAATACACGTTGACGGCGTAGACCGCGGTCACGCGACTACCATGTACAGCAGTCGTCGATCAACGCCCCGGTGACACGCGGTCTTCCTATTGATAGCAGATACTTGGCGTCGCGAAAGTTTTCCCGCGCGAATGAATGCCACTCCCATCCAGCCAACAACGCTCGCGGTCGGGTGGGTCTCGACGACGAGACGACCGATGTGCAGCATGCCCAAGACCGCGAGACCATCCACGCCATCGGCGGTGTATGACATGCGGAAAAAACGGAAGGTGGATGGGCGGAAGACAGGACGAGCCGACGCGGACGAAGCGCAGCAGCCGCTCGACAGCTCCGCGGCTGACGCCCACGCAGCAGCAGAGGCGGGAGCCGAACCACCCGAAGGAATGGAAGGGGCGACATAACAGGGAGAGGCCGATGCTATCGAGGAGCCGGACGAGGCGACTTGTGGAGAGGGCGATAACGACGACATCGGGCCGCAGTAGGACAGCCGGGAGGTGATAAAGCTAAAGGCAATGTCGCATCGCCACATGCCGCGCTCACGCAGCAAAAGAGCAGGACCGCGGCGCGGCTCAACAAGGTCAAGGAGTTACATGCGCATTACGTGGAGCTCGTGCTCGCCGTTGAGGCGGAGAACAGCAAGTGGCGGAAGCTTTATATCGCACCAAGCAGCGCAAATACAATCGGCTGGCGGAGCGATTCGGGATTGCTGCGACTGAGCTGGCGGATGCCGAGGAAGAAGCCGGGAAAGAGCACCAGGCCAAACGAGCATTTGCGTGAAAACAAGTCTCGCCTCCTGGCCTTCGCTAGGCTAGTCGCGGCATCAGTTTCCGGGGACGCAGAGCAGGAGGCCGAGGGCCGCCAGATGGAGAGACAGGTCGGCAAACGCCCTCAACTTCCTAACGGCCGACAATCCGCATGACTATCGGACGGCCTCGCCGTGAGGAGCGCTGCAACTTCCGCTGGCGAGGCCAATGCGAATGTTGTTGCGTCTATGGCGGTAGATGCGCGCGCTGGTGGCGGTGCGCCTCCTGCTGGCACCGTGGCGCAGCGGCTGATGCACCAGCAAAGGTTGGACATGTGCAGCAAGACGTGCGCCCTGGACAGCCGACGATCATGTTCACTGTGGGCCGCGCGGCTCGAACATGCTAGCCCATGGATGCCAACGTGAATGAGGATGGCAAGCGACCCCCCCCCCCCCCCCCCCCCCGTCATACCAGCCATGGGATAGGCGGCAGTGGCGTGATTTCCAGACCAGATTTACAACTCTCTATTGCCATTAGTGGGCTGTAAAGTACCCCAGCTCTGATCGCACAGACCAGGCACCTACAGTTTCAACGGCAGCGGCGGTAGCTGCAGCGCAGAAAACTGTTGACCAGTCGCTTGCAGGTGTCGGCAATGAAGACGTTCTCGTCATCTTCGTGTCGTTCTTCAAAACACATCGCAGCCTGTGGACAACCATGATCAATAAGGTTTATCTCAAGGTGGCGGTTCAGGCGGAGAAGGATGCGGTGGCAATGATACATGAGCACATGCCAATGTCATGCATGTTGCACGCTGGGCGATCTTTGTGGCCAGGCGGGGCCGCACCTTCCACCCGCCGTGCGCCTTTGATTTGCTACCTCTTTCGCTTGCTCGACTGCTCCCCTCGCTTCCTTGGTTGGACTTTGTAGTCCGGCGGCAGCGGGATGTAGGCACCGCCGCATTGCTCTTGCGACAGTTGAGGATGCATTGCAAACAAGCAATCAATGGAGCACTTGTTACTACCAATGACAGAGATTGCCATGCATCGCTGACACAACATGCTATCATGGGTAGCGCCGTGTGTGTTGGGGAGGGGGTGGGCGGCAGCACGGGACGCAGCTAGGCATTGGCGACACACAGGCGGGTAGCTACCAGTGGAAGGGTCGCGTACTCCTCTTTGTTTGCAACCGCCATGATGTTGCCTGATAATCGGTAGTCCGTCCTGTCGTCTGGGTAATCACTGCGCAGAGACGAACCCTCGTAGAGCCACAATCCTTTTGCAATCATCTGGAATCAACATCATAGGAACACGTCAGTATGTCTTCACCGCTATCACATCAATGGATACACACACCCACATGGCACATTTGCCTTACCTCGTGGAAGGCGTACTCATCATAGTTGTTGTTTGGTGGCAGGTTTACAGCGAAGGTGTATTGTCGGCTAAGATTCTTGGCACTGGCGAGGGATAGTGACCCGGTCAAACACGCGTGGCGGCAGCCTGGGATAGTGCTGATATGGTAGGTTGAAATAATATTCCAGGAGGTGGGACGTGTAGTGGTGCCGACGGCGCGGCGAGTTGACTCGGCGTGCGAAGAGCTATAATGGTGCGACGGCGGGCGGAGACGAGGGCCGCGGGGCGGGCCATCTGGCGGGTGTGCCGTGGGCGAGACGCAATCATGGCGCCCACAAAGCAACAACACACCCACACACAAAACGTCTCGAGATATATGTCAAAGCTGCTCATATGGGCCTTGGCCTGCATGCCAGAGGCAGCGTGGACGGTGCCCGAGCTCCCCCGCCGAAATGGGTCGAGCTGGATGTGTCGCGGAAACCGACGAAAATCGACGCCGCTCAGCTAAACGTGCAGACCGCCGTGGGACTCTGCGGGCCTTAAACAAAATGACACAGCTGGAAACTCGGCGACGGGGGACTTACTTGGGGTACAATGGTTCAGGGGGTTCATCTCGGAAAGATGGGCAGCACGCGTGGGTGGGCGAGGTCGATAGTGGAATGTCGGTGGGCAGGTGAGATGTGCCCGCCGTAGTGTTGGGTGCCTGCAACGGTATCGCGCCGCGACGCGTTGAAGTGAGACATCAAAACACCCAAATAACGTACGGGTACGGTAGTTCCGTAAAATCGCTAAACTCAATATCATTAACACCGTGCGGGTGCGCCGTGCTAGTGTTGTTAAGTCATAGATAGCGCAGATCGGGCCGACGAGACAAGGCATCGACATCATTCTGAGAGCCTTGGCGATACAGAATTTCAAGCACCGGTTCACTAATGCGGGGGTGTTTGGCCAAGTATTGGGTGGATGACTTGTTCCAGCATGCAGTGCCTCTCAGCAACACCGCACCCAGAGATGAATTCAAAGACATGGTGCCGGACGCAGAGCTCCCCCTCCCGGCGTTCAACGCCGTAACCGGGAGCTATGAATGATCCCCGGAGCTTGAGGTCCACATTGCTGGAGCTCAAGACTATGCGGTACAGGGCCAAGTACAATGCGGTGCCCCGGGCCACGGCTATGGATCGGTTTGAGCGCTCTGCTATGCTAGGAGACATACAACGGCGGTTAATAGAGAGTGCGGTAGAGCGTGCTCGCTGCCTCATCAGACGGCGCAGATTCGTCCGCCATCCCGTTGCCGAAGCTGCACAGCACGTCCGGGGGATCACCCCCGCCCACACGTGCACGCGTTGCCCGGACTCTGAGCCGTGCGCGCAACACTCATCCATCCCTCCTCGCGCGGGACCCGGGCCGCCTTTAGGCGGCTTGCTGTGTTGATCTTTTATGACTGCTTTTATCAGTATGTGGATTTGATACTGACTTTTTGGTAATTCACACCAGTACTCCCTCTTCTGCTACTCACGAACCGTCGTACCCGTACGTAGTGCTCCTGACTAGGCATACCAGTGCCTCGTATCGTCGTATATATGGTACCCTCTTTATTATTTATTTATATACCCTGATGTAGTTGCCCACTCCGATGGAAGGAGCCCGTAGTTTATATCATTGTCGCTACATCAGGTATCGCATAATAGAGGGTTCAAATATCCGTCGCCAAGCGGCAGGTCTACCCACGTACGCGGGTTTTATTGACCTTAGGAAGGCATATGACACCGTACCTCATGAGCTTTTATTCCTAAAACTACAAGCAGTCATAGGAGTTACGGGTCATATGCTTACCTTCATTAAAACTTTATACAGGGATAGTATGGTACGGGTCAAGACAAGGGTGGCCCCGGGAACACTATCAGACCCCATACCCATAGAGCGTGGCCTCCGACAGGGATGCCCCGCTTCCCCCATCCTATTTAACATATTTATTAACGATATATTCGATGGGGTAGAACATCTAGGGTGTAATGTACCGGGGTGCACCGACACATTAGCGGCAAGGCAACCACTAAGGGTGCCAGGTCAGTTATACGTGGACGACGCTGTTGGTATCACAGGCTCGTTCGATAACCTGCATGCCATGTTCGCCCACTTCTCGCAGTGGGCGGAGGACCATTTTATGGGGTTTGGGGTACTTAAGTGTGGGGTGATGGCATTAGGCCGATATTCCGACGAGACCGCGTTACGCGAACAAGCTGCGTGCCCGATGGCAGCTTGGGGGGGAACGGGTACCGGTTGTAAATGAATATAGGTACTTGGGTACGATCATTAAGTCGGATTTAGGTATGCAACACATAGTAGACGACCGGGTTAAGAAGGGTAAACGCGCTATTGAGGCGCTCGATTCGGTATTAGTCGGTGGACGGGACATAATTCCTATTAATGTGCGTGTGTCGGTTTTTAAAACTTGACTTGTGTACGGCCGGTTTTAACTTATGGGTGTGAAGTATGGGGCATGGATAGAACTAGCGGCGCAAATAAATTACAAACCGTACTCAATCAGTGCTTGCGGTGCCTCATTGGGGTAGGTAAAAACTCCCCTGGGGTGGCCACTGCACCGATGATGCGGGAATTGGATATTGCGCCTATAGAGGCTACGGCCGCTGCGGCACGGGCTCGGGCGTTCCTTAAAGCATCCGACTTGAATACATGTATAACCCATTTAGTAGATCAGCCAAGTCGGGCGCGCCCTAACACGTGGACGTCAGGGACTGTGCGGTGGTTAGATCGACTAGGTAGGGCGAACGTAGGGCTAGCTGAGGGGGCGCACCTTCCACTTGAGTGGAGGTCACTAGCCGCGCGCGATGCCGCTAAACTAGTAAAGGCATCGGTGTGGGCGCGTTACGAATCGTCGGCATCGTTAGCACGCAATAACACCTGGGTTATATATGTCCATGCGTCCTATGCGCCAAACCCGTTGCCACAGTACGGTGTGGGTGTCCCCGCGGAGGTGGTGGCCGGGTTGCACATTATGATACAATTACGCACCCGAGTATTTCCCACTGTCCGCCGATTGGCCCGGATTCATGCCATGCCTGAGCGGTTCCTTGAACACTGCCTTGCATGTGGCGGAGGTGAATCTGAGACTATCGAACATATGTTGGTGGAGTGCCCGCGATGGGGGTATCACCGTCATAATTTTGGGTTGTTAGTTCCGGAGTTCAGGGATTTTATTAGTAGTCAGGTTATTGCGTCAACACCTGAGGACTTAACTGCCTTTATTTTGGGCGGGGTCCCCCCCTCCCTTCACGGCGCCCTGGATTTTACTAGAAAAAGGAAAATTTCCAGCTACGGCGTCGGGCCCTCCCTCACATTGCCTTTTTTGTTGCACATGTATCGCACTCCCGAAATGCTTTGCTCCGCGGGTTGGGGCTTGCCCCAACTCGCATTACTCGAATGGGCCGACGCCCAAACGGGTAGGGCGGACCTTTCGTGGTCAGTGCCGGGTATTTTGATGGCAGTGTTTTAGACGGTGATCCAACAGTGTTGGAAATTCCGTCAGTAGCCTCCAATTAGTCTTGCAGCAAATGCTTCGGCAATTTGCTTGATGACTATAACGGAGCATCGCCTACCCAGGGCTTTCCGTAACTGGATTGCTGCGCCTAAACGGCCGTCGTAGAGACGCTGCAAGGGTTTCACTCGTGCCAGTCCTGTCCCGGGGCAAAAAACAAACAACAGAGGGTTCAAATGTGCCTGCTACCGGAAAATTACCGGTACTGGTACGGCCGTCGTAGTGACGCGCGCGCTGCAAGCAGCGCAGGCTTTCACTGCTGCCACTCCTGTCCCGGGGGCGAAAAAAAAACCAGTAAGGTACATTACCCGTACTTTCCCCGTGGTGCTCGTCCTGCTTGCCGCCGGCATGTATATACACCTGGAAGGCGCAAAGTTTTGCTGTGCTCACCACTCATCCATCGTCATTCTTCAGCACAAGCGGACAGGAGGGATTCGCACCAAGAGTGGCTACTGCGAGCCACTCACACCTGCAAAAAAAGCGTTGCGCAATCGCCGCACAGACACACGGTGTACAGCACTGGTACTCAGCCCATTGCTGGGAAAAGCTCGGAATTATCGTTGCCGAGGTACGGTTTTGGCTCTTCGTGCGGCTTCGTATTCGAAGAGCGCGCAGGCGGCGGTTCGCCCACCGCACTGGCCGCCCCTTTTCCACTCCCCACTCCGAAATGGCTCTCACCTCGTACTGCATCGATTTGCAGTGTGGGACTGTTCCATGTGCTGGCAGGATATATCCAGCGTCTATGCCCCGCCCGCGTTGTTTTACATGCGCCCGCCGTTCCTTCATCCCCCCCCCCCCCCCCCCCCCCCCCCCCTCTCCAAACTTCCCTTATCAACTCCCAGCCCCCGGCAACGATATCAACCCCCTCGCCTGGCGTATCTATCCACATTCAACCCTAAGGAAACAAGTCACTGGCAGACTCGATGGAGCTCTGGCAGATGGCGATGTTGCACGGCACGCTGCCAGCCTCACGCAAGCTCGTCATGCATAGTGCTTACCAGACAGTACTGCAATTGAAATCTGGTTGTCACCACTGCAGGGGCGCAAGCATTTCTGCATGGATAGAGCTGCCGTCCCAGGACAATAAAGTCTCGTTGGTGCCACACTCCCATCATCAAGCATGGATTTGTACTGCGACTCTGATGACTATTGCGATTCAGACAGCCCTGCAAGCCAGTGCTCCAGTGTGGAGGATGTCGATTTGCCATTTCTCGAGGCAGAGGACAATAAAGGTAGCAGAAATGTGCCACAGAGCACATGGAAGGTGATAGACGAGGACAACTTGGAGAAAGCACAGGTACGGGAGCACCTACGTTCTGTACGTACTGTGCAGGAGGGCCTGCCCACTTTCGCTCGGTCGTTCATGTTCGTGAGTGCGGCCATATTATGAGGATTCCTGCTCTGTGCAGAGGAGCTGCCTGGCAAGCGTGATGGACATACTGGGCTGCCCCGTCGCGGTGGCCCGTACTCTACTGATTCATTACAGCTGGGACACAGAAGTCTTATTCGGTGAGGCGCTGCGCACGCAGGCCACAGGGCCTCTGCACGAATGTCGGTGCGGCGCTGGGCTATGAGGGTGCTGAGCGAATGGCGTCACTCGCTGTTGCTCAGGCCAGTATGCGGATCGCGGACCGGAGTGGATGTTGCAGTCCGCATCCGTCACCTCCAAGATTGACACAGGCAGTGAACAGGGTGAGCCTATGGTGCGGGTAGCGGGAAGTGCGGTTCCCAGTGCACGGCCAGTATTTTGTGCATTACGTGAGTTACTGCTGTCGCAATTCTGCAGACGACAGGGTGGACGGGACTGTGTACTGCGGGAGCTGTCTGTGTGACGTCCCGAGCTTAGACAGCACAAGCATGGCCTGCGGGCACTCGTTCTGCAACAATTGTTGGAGGCAGTACATGACCATGAAGGTTACAGAGGGAGGAAGCCGTCATTTGGCTTGCATGGCGTTCAAGTGTGGCGCAGTGTGTCTGGAATCCAAGGTCCAAGTCCTACCCTCCATGCCCGATACTCACTCAGTGCCTTGCAACCGCAAGCACTTTACCACCCATC
Source organism: Tetraselmis striata (assembly GCA_006384855.1). Taxonomy (NCBI): domain Eukaryota; kingdom Viridiplantae; phylum Chlorophyta; class Chlorodendrophyceae; order Chlorodendrales; family Chlorodendraceae; genus Tetraselmis; species Tetraselmis striata. The sequence goes on from VCJN01000909.1 coordinate 28,725, forward strand.
CATTGCGATGCCGTGTAGGTGAAAGAGCTACTCTTTGAGCAGCCAGAGGTTGTGAAGAAGTACGAGCGCAGCTTGCTCGAGTCTTTCATTGAAGACAATAAAAAGGTCAGGTGGTGCCCAAGCGTCCCCCACTGTGGAAATGCAATTGAGGTTGAGGGTGAGCCTCTCTGCGAGCCAGAATGCAGCTGCGGCGTCAAGTTTTGCTTCTCTTGCGGATTGGAGCCGCACTCTCCCTGCACCTGCACCATGTGTGCCCCCCCCCCCCCCCCCCCCCCCGCCCGCCTCTTCACCTACCATGCTTTCTATTTCCCCAGGTCGCCTATGCTCCATACCGCGTCTTCTTACTTTTCGGCCATTGCGCCTGCAGGTGGAAAGCCTGGTCGGACAAGTCACGGGATGACAGTGAGACCTCCAACTGGATGACTGCAAACACGAAGGTGCGTGTGTGCGTGCGCATGTGTGTGTGTGTGTGTGAATGCGTATGTGTGCATGTGTGTGTGTGTGTGTGTGTGTGTGTGTGTCTGTGTGTCTCTGTGTCTGTGTGTGTGTGTGTGTGTGTGTGTGTGTGTCTGTGTCTGTGTTCCATTATTCTGTTGATGGCTGCAGATGTCTGCCACGCATGTGGATTGTGCGCATGAGCGTGCGTTAGCGGGTACTTCAGGCTCTGGCATGCATATGCAGTGGCTCCACATAGGAGCATGTGTACATGTTATACCTGAGATGTCATATTGTGTGCGTCTGATGCTTGACTCTGCAGCCATGCCCGAAATGCAACAAGCCAGTGGAGAAGAGCGGGGGCTGCAATCTGGTGCTCTGCCTGTGCGGTCAGGTAGCTCGCCCATGCCAACATGTTTGCATTCCAACCATGCGTCCATCTGAGTGCGGCTATCACATCCAGACCAGTTTTCAACATGTGGCGGGTATTTCATGCCAGGCTTTCTGTTGGCTCTGCGGTGCTGCCACACAAAAGGCTCACAATTGGACTACAATATATGGGCACGATTGCGGACGCTGGAAGGTGCTGCCACTGATTTCAACTTATCCCTGCACACATGCGTTGTGACCACCAGACAGTTGGTGATGGAGGATGCCCTTTGCCACTGAATGGCGACGTCATTTAATTTGCCGCAGTGAATACTTCGGAAGCACGGCGCATTACATATATTGTACTGCTGGTATGCCCGCTCTCAACAGGAGGATCTCGATCGCGACATTGACGTCGCGCAAAGGCAGCTGGAGAGATACAATCACTATCATTCTCGGTGGTCTGCGCACATGGACTCCCTTGCGATGGAGAAACGTCAGGGCCAGTGGTTCAGGAAGATCAAGGTGGGTGCATGTTCGGCATGTCTTCCCTGTACATAATCAGTTCCTCTACAGACCTATCTACGGGATGGCGCACAGTGTCCATCATCATTCTCCCTGGTGTATTCCTACTACAGGAGAAGGTGTTGCTGATGGAGAACAGCGACAGCGAACTGAAAGACTACAGCTGGCTGCATCAGGTGGGCCAGCATGGCTGCGGGGTTCTACCGTGATTTTGCCCTCTGCCTTTCCTAACCTCTCCACTGCCCCACGCAGACTCTGCAACAACTGCTTGAGGCCCGAAGAGTCTTGGGTTACTCGTATGTGTTCGCATATTACATGTTCAGCGACATGTTTCAGCATGTCATATCTCGTGACCAGAACAAGTTGAACCAGAACCTTTTCGAGGACCAGCAACAGCAATTGGAGGGCGAGGTACGGTTGTTGATGAGCAACTCTCTGCTTCACTGGATGGATATCCTGTCTTACTGCTCGCTGCTAACCGTACTGTCATGACCCTTAACCCCCCTTCCCCCCCCCCCCCCCCGAAAAAACTTTCCATTTCCGCCCTGCAGGTGGAACGTCTTTCTGGCTTTGTGCAGAACATGGATGACGCACAGATGATTGACAGGGAATTCCGACTCAGTGTGATCAACAGTACTGTCAACGTTGACATTAGGAGCTCGAAACTGTATGATCTCGTGGAGAAGGATCTCCTCGGGCCACTGGACATGCCAACTGCAGCCATTGCACCATACCGGTAAGCGGCACATCTGCAGGGCTGACGTTGCATGTGATATCTGAGGGTTTCCAGCGCTGCTCTCAACCACCGTGCTCGCCTCACAATGGCTTCAGTCTCACCTTCCAACACGTGTCCAATGTTGCAGTGGCAATGCCGCAAGTCAACCCGCCGGGGACCAATCGACATCTCAACCAGAATGCGGGCCGTCATGCCAAGATCCCCCACGGCCTGGGGACGAGACCCAGCCACATGACACTCCCATGGAAGATCCAGTGGACAGCACTGGATCAGGTGGAGGCTCTGAGAAGACGAAGGACAGGGGTAAACGGCCAATGGCTCCGCCAAGCGTCGATTCCCTGAAAAACGAAGCTCAGATGAAGAGGTCAAAATCAACGGACAAATTCAGGGGGTGAACTCAGCCCGATGCGTGATGTGCCACATAGCGTGTCATACGCACGGGGCAGGTAGTCTTGTATGCTGGATGGTGCGTTTTGGAACTGGAACCAATTGCTGTTGTACTTTAAATGTATGATGTAACTGTTACCCCACCAAGTATTGCATGTATCAAATGCACAATTACAATTACAGGTTGCACGTGCTACTATTGTAGATGTTTTTACCTAACATGTAAACATCTTCGGTTTACATGTTAGAGCTTTCACCATATCCGCATAAACCCCCATGTTGTAAGGCTTGCTTGTAAACAGCACGAGCCGCATTACCACCCAGATAGTACTTTTTGTGAAGCCATGCTGGACAAGTCGAAAATAATGCCTCTAAAGCCATCAGCTTGTCCGTTTGTCGCCTAACATTCCTTGGGAAGATATGCAGCCTTATTTTTGTTGTCGGTATTCTCATAAAGGCCAGGAAGAATTGTTAGTGTGTTTTAGGTACCATATCTCGCTCAAAACAGAGGGGGGCGGGGGGGGGGGGGGGGGGGGGGAGGGGGGGGATTTGGTAGCTGGCCCTGTCTGGCCCAAAGTTTTGATGCTAGTACTTTCCGCTTTGCTTAACGGCTCCACCTAACCGCCGTAACGTACGCACCGCACAACCCTCACCAGCACTGCCGCCTCCGGCGCGGCTAGGCCGGCATGCTGCTGACGGCCCGAGCGCAAATACTACCTATCAGTCTATTACAACCACGCCTACCTCATGTCGCCAGCCTTCGGCTTGGATAGCTGATACCATGTCGGTATCCATCAGGCACACCGTGAAGTTGGAGGTGAAGTGGGACGGCAGGGGCTTTCCGCTAGGCCCGTGCTCTATCCCCTAGAGCGGGATTGGCTAGAGGCCCGTACCGTGCACGGCATGCTAGAGTATGCAGTGAACGACCTGGACCTTGAACAGGTTGAACAGCTCGTTGAACACATTGTATTGGTCGTAGTGCCATCCTCGGGCAAGAAGAGGCGGCGTGTGACTGGCGAGTCCGGTGGCAGCCGCATGCTTCAGGACAACCTGTGGGATGTGATAGAATAGGTGCCCACTCGGCACTTCAAGTTCGATGTGACGCTACAGGAAGTCCGACGCTCCCGCAGTCGGGTGGCAGACACCACTGCCTTGTTGCTAGCAGCCCAAACCAACAGCAAACGCATGCACTACCCAAGGCTGCCCGCACTAACACCAGGCGGGCACCTCGGAGGGCACCACCGCCTGATGGTAGTGCTTCTACTCGTGCTCATGGAAGTCAGGCGGCGGCCACTCCCGCCGCTGGTCGCGTAGGACAAAGCGCTGCTGCCAGCCGTGTTTAGCAGGCATCGCATGTAGTGAGTGAGACGCTGCTATCCAAGATCCATTTCATCCCCAACCGGAAAAACTTCAGCATTGGCAAGGCTGCAAACATCAGGGGGCAGGTGCTTTGCAACAAGATGGACTGCAGGAAGCCGAGATGCATGTACTCCACCAAAGCGCCAATCAACATGAAGCCAGCTGAACCATATACCCAAGCAGAGATGGCTGCCAGCAGGTGGGTGTGATGTGCACATCTCGCTTGACACATTTGGTAAACGTAATAAGTTAATAACTTTGTGGACATTACACCGGTGTATTGAATACATGCCATGCTACTTGCACGTTGTTGGCCAATCATGCCATGCAGGATGCCATGGCATCAACCACATATGTTTATGGCATGCAACTCATTGATCCAGACCACCCCATGCACTTTGCATTTCTGTGCGACAACACGCTCACTTGCGCCCAATCTGTGGAGTCGGGGTTCTACATCAGCGCAAACAAGCAGCACGGGACATATGGTGACGACGCAGAGATCGACTTGGATCCTATGCTCTGTGCCAGTTGCGCAGGCACATCCTAAGACAAAGATGGCGCCTTCATTGACAAACAACTATCACCCATCCTGAGGAATTTGCTGCCTATGCGCCAGACATGCGTGGACAACAGAGAGATGCATCACTGCAAAGGATATGCAGCTAATGGCAAGAGCAAGCTGCAACAACAAGAGCGGGAAAGGAGGCGCAGCGCCATCTAGACAGACAACATGCAGTAGCAGCCAACACTCACCGCAAATATATGACCATTTGTATGGTGGGCACACGCCAAAAGGGGCAGGGGCAGCCATAGAACACTACTTTACTCGTGTGGTCTGTGCTATGAATGCTGCCATCATACCTTTATATGCACACCTACATGTATGGCAGCTGCCCCCTACACAATATATTGCAGCACTTTTCCCCTGAACACTTATGTCGATAGCACTTTACACAGTACATCAGCCCGCTACAAAACTTAAAGAGGGCCGGGTCAGATTGGAGGGGGGGGGGGGGGGGTATCTAAAACACACTAACAATTCTTACTGGCCTAGATAGCACAAAAGAAAACCGCGGATGAGAAAACCAGTAAAAAAGATTTCAACGGAAGATTAGCCGAAAAGTGCGCGTGCTTATATAGATACACGGAAAGAGCGGGGGACTTGCGGCAGACGAGAGCCACGAAAAGGGAGGGAGGGCGGGTTGTGCGGGTAGGAGGCCAGCACAAAACTAAGATAGTGGTCCCTTCTAGCGGACGCTGATGGTTTTTAAAGATTCGACGGGTACTGGGGTGACCGATGTTTTCGCCGAGGGCGGCACGCAAAGTGTTGTACATCGGCATTTCAGTGCTACAACACCAAGACTGCCCGGCGGTCTTACTATTATTGGCATGGCGCAAGTAAGGCCATGAGCAGCCGGTGTCGATACCCGCATACCCTAGGCTTAAGGGGGGGGGGGGGGGGGGGGGGGGGGAGGAAACCCCAAGAACAGCGCTCTAAACATTGCCCTTACCAGAGTCCTTGGTGACGTCCTTGGTGAAGGTGGCCCGTGGCGCTGCCGCCTCGCGGCCCGGGCGCGCGTTCTCGAAGTTGTCGCGGTTGCTGCCGCCGCCTTCCCGGTCCCAGCTCTAGCAGCTCGAGAGACCCCACGTTCTTGGCAGTGCCGGGGCGGAGGTGGCGCTCCCGTACGACTTCGAGGGCGAAGAAATTGACGTTGTGCGTCTCCTAGTGCTTGCGGAGGTAGGCCAAGCGGAACTAATGACCGTCGTTGACGGTCTTCATGATGTGGACGACGGCCTCGAGCCGCTGTCCGGAGGCATGCGTAATCTCGCCGGCGACGTACGCCGCAGCTAGCAGCTCACGTAACTCGGTGGCCAAGTTGGCGACGAATGCCCCGTAGCACGCGGCGTGGTAGTACTCGTCCGCTGCCGCTTGAAGTCGAGGGCTACCAAGCAGGTACCCGAGCACGCTGTCGATGGGGAAAATTCATGGGGGTCGCAGACTGTCGGGAGCACCCCGGTCTCATAACTTGGCGGAGCAGAGCATTGAGGGCGGTTTACCAATCAAGGTAGCGGGGTTCGCTCGACGGAGCGAAGGTCGCACGGGCGTTTTGGTCCATACGACCGGCGCGGGACTCGTCCTCGCCCAGAATGGCCTCCTCTTCGCTGGTGGCATAGGAGTATCTTGGGTAGCGACGAACCTGGAGACATGTACTGGATGAGCTGCTCCATTCTCGCATTTGCCGCCTCGCGACGCCCTGCCCCGATGCGATCTTGCGCAATGGCCGACGTCTCGACACCTTCGACAGCCGCCGCCTTGCCAGCGTCGACCATCTTGGGGCCGGTGGGGGAGCCGCTGCGAGACATAGCGAAGGAGTCGTCCGGATGGAGCCGCGTGGAGAAGAAATAAAAGAAGAGCATAGGCTTGAGCTGGTCATGTAGTAGCAACGAGAGCGGAGGGTGGGAGGTTTTGTACCGCGTTCCGGGAGCCTGAGCACTGTGTATTGTCCGAAACCGCGAGTTAGTGTTCTGCGGGCACGAGGCCGGCACAAAATTAACATAGTGGTCCGATGTAGCGGACGATGATGGTTTTATAAAAGTCGACGGGTACTGGGGTGACCGATGTTTTCGCCGAGGGCGGCATGAAAAGTGCTATCGGCATTTCAGTGCTAAAGCACCAAGACTCCTCGGCCGTCAATTATTGGCGTGGCGCAAATGCCGCGGGCAGCCGGTGTCGACACCCGCATACCCTAGGGTTAAGTGAGGGAAAAGGAAACCCAAGAACACATCTATAAACAAAACATTTTCTCGTCCGAAATGGCCGTTTCTGACCGTTTCGGGCATGTATCAAGATGCATGTATTTACATAAAGACCACGGCAGTAAAAGCGGGGCGCTTGCAGCAGCGGTTGCCCCCGCCATCAGTAACCGAAACTGCTAAGCTTTGGCGTAGAACTTGCCCGCCCAAGGTGCCTCTGCCATGCATCTCGCTATGCTTGGCCGGGGGGGGGGGGGGGGGGGGGGAGCGGGGGGGGGCGCTCGGCGCGTTGCGCCACCGTTGACCGCTGGTGGTGGACGTGGCCACAACAATGTGAGCGATGGTGTCCGGCGCTGCCCGTCGCGCTAGATTGAAGCGATGAACGCGCACCGTCATCACAACACGTGCGAAAGGGTATGTGGACGACGCCCACGCCGGCTGGGGGGAAGGGGGGGGGGGGGGAGGCGAGGCGGCAGAGGACCGGGTTCCCCTTATTCCCATTCCGGCGGCTGTGGTCTAAAGGCGAGGGCATAAGATGTTAGTTTCCCGACCACCGTTGGCGCGGGCTGCACGGCGGGTGGCGAGTACACGTACGAGTCTGCATCGTCTGCTTGACCCGCGAGCCGCAAGGGGCGGGCGTGGGCGCGCGCCTGCAGCCCGCAAAGTACGGCCGATATATAATGCAAGCAGTTTCTCTCCAAGTTGATGGAGATTTCAAATGGGGGTAGGCAAGGGAATTAGCAGAAAAGTGCGCATGCTTAGTTACACTGAAAGGGCGGGGGACTTGCGGCAGAGAGCGGCAAAAGAGGGAGGGAGGGCGGGTTGTGAGGGCAGTAAGAGGCCATCACAAAACTAAGAGAGTGGTCCCATCTAGCGGACGCTACTGGTTTTATAAGATTCGACGGGTACAGGGGTGACCGATGTTTTCGCTGAGGGCGGCACGAAAAGTGCCGTACATCAGCATTTCAGCGCTACAACACCAAAACTGCCCCGCGGGCTGCGAGCGTGCATTGCTCTGTGGCCGTCACGTCAAATTGGCGTGGCGCAAAGGCCGCGGGCAGGCGGTGTCGACACCCCCATTCCCTAGGGTTAAGGGAGGGAAAGCAAACCCCGATAACACATCTCTAAACAAAACGTCCGTTCCGCGATAGAAAACAAGGGTCGGTGTTCTCTCTAGAAACCGTCGTTTTCTACCACAAAGAAGACCTTGACTATGGAAAAGTAATGTGAATATATGCCATAGCGAGTAACGGAAAAACATCAGCGGTTGTCAGTCGCGTAACTTTTCAATTGTGAATACCGGCTTTACAAGGCTTACTACATACATACCGCATGCACGGCTATGCCTTATACAACTACAGAGACTGTATGTGGGGCCGTGTAGCCTGCTGGACTGTGCTCGTACCCTACGTAGGTAAGACAGTGGTGATGGGCGGGGTAGTGCTCCCAGTGATATAATATAAGGTAAATAATAACTAAGCGCGTCATCATGCAGTAGGATTCGCATATGACAAGCAATTAGGCGCCTACGCCGCTGGACGAGGCACTCGAGCCAGCACCTCGCTGGTAGTAGCTCCTCTTATAGGAGGTACGCCTAACCGATGAGGTGAGGCGCGAGTGCAGCACACCGCGACACCGCGTACGGGTCCGCTGTGAGGCAAGGTGTATTGGTGGGTTACAACGAAGGAAGGCATGCATCAACATGTGGCCTATGGTGCTATATAGCACCGTGTAGGATATGGGCGTGCAGTATGCGTCTATCCATCCTTTGCTGTAGTACGGGCAGCGTCGTACTATGATGTTCACTCGACCATTGGCCGTGCGGTGATTCATTCCTAAGTATGCAATATGGAACAAGAGGGTGTGTGCGGTAAAGCTCCGCATCGGTCCTTGGGATTAAAATACCAATAATTGATTATATTCGGAAACTAAAGATTGAGAATTGATTCTTGATGATCTTCTTCATCCGATCTTTATTTGATTTTTTACTTCGTAGATATTGGTGCAATGGTAAACTCCCCCCCCCCCCCCCCCCCTTAATATTGGTGTCCGGTAAATTCCGGCATCTACTAATGCGTATCGGTGCACTAGTAAATCCCGCAACCTAAATACCAATGCAATACTTAAATATCAGGCGCCCGTTGCCTTGCAGCGGCCCACATGGAACGAAGGATCTTGGGTGTTGTAGGCCAGCACCACCCCCACCTCCACGTGGTGGGCGCTGGGAACCCCTAAGACCCGTGCCCGGCTGAGTGAGGCAGGGGCCTGAGCGGGATGGCCGGTTGTGGCGGGTCCTCGGATCATGCGACGACCGGGAAGCCGTACACGGGGCTTGTCAAACAATACCCGTAGTACCGGTAGCGCATGCTTGCGCCGCCGGGCAGCAGCCATGTACATGGGGCTGCGAAAAATAATTTCTGCACGACCTCGGCCTTGCGTCGGCCTCTCCGAGATCCGCTTACGGGTAGGGAAAGGGATATGTACAACTCGGTGGGGGCATCTTACTACTCACGAGGGTTGTTCGAAATACAATCGCGTTTTCGTACTTGGATGCGATCTGCCCGGTAAGGGGGGCGTCACAAAACTCGGCACGGCATTGCACGGTGGCGACCGTTATAAATCCAGCCGTGCATGGGGCCAGGCAGCCGCCCTCGGGCGGTGACCTTGGACAAGTGCGTGGGTAGTGGCTGCCTCGCGTTGGGCGATCCAGCACGAGAAAATGGCATCATACGAGCGTTTTTGGTCCAATCCACGACCTAGTAAATTGTCCCACTAAAATGGTACAAATTACGGGGCTGCGGGCGATGTCATTTAGTAGCGGAAGTGGCGCACATCGCAAAGTACTATTTTACTCGCGTGCGCGACTGCGCAGCCGCCAACCGCCACCATGCTCACGCGAGTGGGGATGCCGGGCAGTCCAGTCTCTCCACCACCACAAAGAACCCGCCCGGGACCCAACATGGGTGGTGGCAGATAGGTCTACATCCCCGTGACACGAGAGATAGACACATCCCTCCAAAGTCTTAGCCCGTACATAATGGCACAGAGGCCCGGATCCGTGACAGAAACGGACGCCGCCTACATTGGGCGTAGGTCCGCCCGGCTGGTAAGATTGATCCGTTTTTGGCATGCCCACCTACTCCGACTGCACAAGCCCACGCCGGCAGCAGCACCGCACAACACGTAGTCACTGCCATCGAGCCGGAGGCACCCTCGGCATAGGGGCAGCGGGTAGCTAAGGTCGGTGGCATTGTTGCGATGTAGTGCTGCTATTGGCACAAATGGCTTACTGGACCCCTTGCTAACCGTGTAGACTTCGCGAGCAAGACCCATGTGCTTCTACTACACAAGCCCAAGCCCAAGCCGGCGCCGCACTACAATGCGCCGCTGCCGTCGAGCCGGAGGCGCCCTCGACAGAGGGACCGCCAATCGCCAAGGTGGATGCCACTGCTGCGATATAATGTTGCTGAGGTCATTGATAGTGCCACGGCTTGCTAATAATCTTGTCACCTTCGCGACCAAGAGTCCCCTGCTCCGAGTGCACAAGCCCAATCCGGCACCGGCGCCGCAACACAAGGCGCCACAGCCATCGAGCCGGAGGCACCCTCCACACAAGGGCAGCCGGTCGCCACGGTGGGTGCCATTGCTGCAATACAATGCTGATATGCGCATTAATACTTTTACGGCTTGCTAGTCTCGTCGCGCTTGCAAGCGATAACCCTAGCCCCGACTGCACAAACCCAAGCCGGCATCGCGCGGCGCCGGACCACAAGGCGCCACTGCCGTCGAGCCGGAGACGCCCTTGGTACAGGGGCAGCCGGTCGCCAAGGTGGGCGGCATTGCTGCCGTATTGTGTTGCTGTGGGCAGGCAAGGCAGGAGTAGTTTCACGGCTTGCAAATCTTGTCGATCGCACTCGCGAGCAAGACCCACTTGCTCCTAATGCACAAGCCCATGACGGCAACAACGCCACACGATGAGCACAACGCGCCACTGCCGTCGAACCGGAGGCGCCCTCGAAAGAGGGGCAGCCAGTCGCCAAGGTCGGTGGCATTGCTGAGATATTATGTTGATATGGGCCTGAAGAGTTTTACTATTGCTTGAGAAATGAGAATCCGGTCGCCCAACGTCGTGCCGCCGCCGTCGAGCTGAAGGCACCCTCGACAAACACGCAACCGGCCGCCTATATTGGTGCCATTGCTGTGATATATCGCTCTTGTGGGGATGAATAGTTTCACGGCTTGCTAATCTTTCGCGCTCGCCCGCGAGATTCCCTTGCTCCGCCTGCACAAGCACAAGCCGGCACCGGCGCCGCATCATCACAAGGCGCTACCGCCATCGAGCCGGAGGCGCTCTCGGCATAGGGGCAGCCGGTCGCCAAGGAAGGTGGCATTGCCGCTGTATAATGTTGCTGTGGGCAGGAATGGGAGTTCAGTGTTTTGAGAATACAAATACGCATGGTTACAAGCTTGCCACCACCCGCTGCTATAGATACTATGGCTAGCGTCGGCACATTTCGTCAGACAATGCCGACCTACAGCAGCACGCTCAATGCAACGAGCGTCACCTATAGAGTCGAATAGAAGACAAAACGTCTGCCTCGCGTTATGTTATGGCAATACTTAGTATATTGTATGGCACTGACAAATACCGAGCAGACATACGCGGACCTCGGATAATCAATACCCGGCACGAGTACAAAATAGTGCGCGCGCGTCTTGCGCGCCCTCGTACTAGTGCCTACTACTGTACCCGTAGAATGTTACATTATCCTGCGGTATCGGTACCCGTACAGTGTGATGCCAAAGACAATGCATGACGAGTTACACATCAGTTTAGCTGTCATGTGCGCCCCCTATCTACCTCCCTTGAAATGTTTGCTACTAATAGTTGGGATTTCCTCTTCTCTTGTCTGTTTAGTAGGCGCGGTACGGCACCATTACGGTGCTACTACGTCCACGTGGCGTGCCCGTATACCGCCGGAGGAGCTGCATCGACCCAGCAGCCCCTCCTCGCCAATTTTATTGTCCGTCGGAAGTTGCCGTACGCCAGTGCAACAGCACTTGTCCACCCCGCGCGCGGTTCCTGTCGCAACCATCCCGGGTAACGTACCGTTGTTCCCGCATGCTGCTTCGTCGTGTGCTTCAAAGCACCGGGGGGGTTGTTGGGTTTTGTCCCCATCCTCCTTTGTCGCGGCGCACCCACCATGGCGTCGCACCGCGACAGCCACACCCACACCCACCCTCCCCTCACTTCGTTAAATTCCACAGTGTTGACAACTGAGGTCTGACACCCAGTGTGTTTGATATTACAATGCTACTGCGCTTAGCCGCTGCGGAGAAGCGCGCGCTGGCGCGCGCGTACGAGGACTACATCAAGACCATGTGCGTGCTGTACGCACCACTAGATAGTAGCTCCAGTAGTCCTCCAGCTCCGGCTGCTCAGCCCTCATCAGTGAGGGGCTGCTAGCCTTGTAATCACTTCTTCGGTCTCACCTAGCAGAGCCTCCGGCACCTGGTGCACCACCACCTGCGACTCAGGCAGGACGCACCAGGTTATGCGCATGACAGGTTATGGGCTAGTTCCACACGTTGCTTTTGCCTCGCTCTGGAGACCTTGTAGACAAGAGTCCGTCGTGCAACGGCGACGTTAAACAAAGCTCGGAGCTGGAGTCTCGGAGTAATGAAGCGTCTTTTTTTCCTTAAGCGGTATATATTGTAGCGCAGTCAACCACGACAGGCCGTCGACACCTTCCACCATCTACCGGTTTCCATCAGCCCTGGGACAGCCGCCTTGGATCAACTGCACACAGGTCGCATTACAGATACCCAGCGGGAGCAGGTGGGAGCATCGGGGGGGTTGGCGCGTGCGGCATTCATATTCTGCACGTCAGTCGCAAAGCCTCAACGCCTGGCTGTTGTTCCGTCAGCGCCGGGTGTCACGCATGTCGTCCAACTGTGCATCGACCACGTACGAAAAGGGTCCGTGAGAGCCTGGCTTCCCTCAGCAGGGAGAAGGGTCTGGCGGTGTGGTCCCCGAGAGGCCACCGCTCACGATATCCCGCGTGCTGCACGGTTGACGAGTGCTTTCGGCACTGGTGACATCAGGCATCCATGGGTACATACTGGTCGCCAACATGTCCGACAGTGAATCGAGGGCGGTGTCGCCCTTACCTCCTGGTATGCACTCACCTGGCGGTACTCCCCTCCTGCGGACTACCAAAGGAGGAGGGCCTGGTGTGAGGAGCAGTGGACGCAGCGGAAGACGTGGTAGCCGTAGTAGTGCCGATACCACCGGCGACGAGCCGGGGGGGGGTGATAGAATCTTGACAGCCATAAAGGAACTCCAAGTTGGAATGGCAAGCATCGGCGAGGATCAGTCACGACTTAGGGAAGAGGTCCAATGGCATCGCACCTGTGTCGACGACAAGTGCGGCCAGCTCGAGTCCAAATTGGACACACCTGCAGCAACTCACCGAGTTGCTCCGACCACTGGCGGTAGCGGGCGTCAGACTTTAACACCCGCTCAGGTGGAGTCGGCGCGCCGGGCTTCAGCGCGGCGAGCCCGAGGTGACACTTCACCCCTCTCTCGCGAGAAACTGGAGTTTCCCAAGCTGACCAAGGCCCTGCCGATGTCGTCTTGGACATCCCTCTCTATCTTGTGGTTCGGTATCAAAGCACCAGAGTTGCTTTACCAGGCTACTCTCTCGTCCGGACATCACGAAGTCGATGGTGTACTGCAGGATGAGCTCTTTAACCTGCTCATGTTGAGCATGAGCTGGTCTACGCAGGGCATGGATGCACTTGCACTAGTCGATGTGAATGCGCCTAACCGAGGAGCGCTGGCATGGCAAGCACTGCACGAAAAGCTGGACAGATACTCGGTGGCTCGCAGCATTGACATTGGCAGTCGACTTACCGACAAGTATGATCCGACCGCAGGTCAAAGCGTCGGGGACTTCATCCAAGGCAAACGCCAACTGTGGCACAAGCTCAACGAGTCAGTTGCCGGTCTGATGCCACCCGGCCAACACTGTATTTCCGATCATTTTCTCGGGAGTATATTGCTTGGGTGCCTACCGAGTGACCACCCAGTATTAGGCATGTGCAAACGCGCAGTGCTCGCTGGGGTTGATGGCGTTCGGACACTACTCGAGTCTCGCGTAGTCGAAGAGCAAATGTTGGTTCAGATAGACAATTCCGGCTTTGATCATACGGGTCGACATCAGCGATCGGGCTCGCGTCCAACCATGGAGCCAGCCCAACCACAAGCATTTTTGGCTAACAAGTTTCGGAAGCGTGTTAGCCCCTTCGCCGGTAGATGTTCCTGGTGTGGTTCTAATAACCACCGAGGTCCCGACTGCAAGGCGTCATATGGAGAACAGTTGGCATGGAACAAGGAGAGGAAGAGTATCCTTAACATCAAGTCGAAGCTTCCCACCGGTGGCGCAACGGCTCATCTCACCGCCATGGCCGAGGGTTCCACCGAGCTTACAACTGACGAGGAGGACGTTCCGATTGAGGGATCAGACCTCGACGAGGTACGAACCTCCAGCGCATCTACCCCTACTGTCGGCAGCAATCTAGTGGGGGGCAACGATCAGCCTTCCACCGCTAGTACTAAATCTGTGGCACCTGAACCGACCGCTCTAATGGCATCGGTTTGTTCTGCGTCACCACGACATGGTCGTTGGGGCATTATGGATGGGGGTTGCAATATCAGTTGCAATGCATACCGATCTGAAGTCAAATCCCTACGGAAGCTCAACCGTTCCGGCACTGTTGGAGGGGTTGATGTGCCTATCGAGGGCATTGGTGCTGTTGAAGTGGCATTCCCCCTTACCACAGGAGGTTATGCATTTTTGGATATCACCACTCTACACTCCTACTCTGCTGTCCAAGAGTGGCTGTGGCAGATTACTCAGCCAGTCATGGATGCAACGCCACCATGGCTGTGACTTCATATACCCTGGATCTAAGGATTATGGTCTTGTGGTTATGGATGCAGGAATGGTAGGTCTGAAAGTGGACAATGGCCTCTACATCCTACACGGCACAGAGGACCGCTTTCTCGACCATGAAGAGGCAGTGAGTGGGGCAGCAGCTGTTGCTACAGCCGTGACAACAGCTGCCGATTCCGGCACTAGTGCTGATGCTAGTGATGCCAATGCACCTGATACTGGTAGCAATGTAAGTAATGTTGACCCTCTGACGATGCTGTCCGAAGCCAATGCAGAGGCGGCACTGTGGCACAAGAGACTCGGTCACTTACACATGGGCGGTGTTCAGATGCAACATGGCCACGGGGTCGCTGGCGTGCTTAATTTTCCGTCTCGCATCCGCAGTCAACTCTGTCATGACTGCCTACTCAATAAGGCATGTGCGGCACCTCAGAACAGACTACCAGCTAAACCACCTGATGGCCCACTCCAGATTTTTTCAGTCGATCTTTGGGGTCCAGTGCGAGTGGCTTCACCTCATGGCATGCGGTACGCTCTTCTTGTCACTGACCACTACACCAACAAACGGTGGCTCAGATACATGAAAAACAAGACTGCAGAGGAGGTGGGCAAGCAGCTGGCAGTGACCTTACGCAAAATTAAGTTCACTCATCAGCGCCATCATGGGCACTTACCGTTTGCCCCGATGATGAAATTTGATCAAGATCCCACTTTCTGCGTTGAAAGCCTGCAGAACCTGGTCACCGCCATGGGGTTTGGGGTACAATGGACAGCACCGCATCAACATAACATGTTGGGAAAGGCGGAGCGGCCTTTCAGGACTCTCAGAGAGGCAGCATGTACCATGATTCATGCAATGAATGTGCTCACTTGGATGTGGACTCTGGCATTCCCCGCCGCCAACTGGGTGCATGAGCGCACCTACTCCCGAGCGGCTGGACATGGAGGCGGCATCCCATGTCAACTAGAGGCGGGACAGGCAGCCGATGTTTGTGCTGCCAGAGTATTTGGATGCGCGGCATTTGTGAAAATTCCGGATGATCAGCGCAGCAAAATGGATGTTAAGGCATTCAAAGGGGTCATGGTCGGCTATGCTGAGGACTCAATTGGGTACAAGGTGTACAATCCCACCACTGGCAGCATCATCAACACGGTACATGTGCGTTTTGACGAGCACACACCTGGATTTGGGGGGTCCGTACCATTTGCGGCGGTGCGTATGGAATCTGAAGAGGACTCCGATGGGGGATCCGATGTGCCAGTGCGCTCGGATGCATCCCCACATGAGTTCGATTAAGTGGGGGATACGGAGCCAACACTTCGGAGGGCATCTGGAGATGCGGCACCTGACAGACCGGTGCGAGATCGACGCCCGCCTACGCGATTCTGCGATCAGTTTCAAGCTATGCTATCTGATGCTAGGGACGACAGAGCAGTGATTGCTGAGGCACACCTGTCAAATGGCAATGTGGTTGCACTCTTGGCCGCCAGTGACGTCCCTGAACCAGCCCCTTACAAAGAGGCAGTCAGTGGTCCCAACGCCAAGGAGTGGCTGCAAGGCATAGCCAAAGAGTACAGTGCTCAAGTAGCTAATGGCACATGGGACGTAGATCTGGTGGCACTTCCACCAGACAGAAAAGCGGTCAACTGCAAGTGGGTGTTTAAAGTCAAACCTGACTCTAATGGCGAGGTTGCAAAATTCAAAGCCAGACTTGTGGCTAAGGGTTGCAGTCAGAAGGCCGGTATTGACTTCACAGGGACATTCTCACCAGTGATTCGACAGGCCAGTCTCCGGGTTATGCTCACCATCGCTGCTGCCCTAGACATGGAACTATACCAACTAGATGTGAACACGGCGTTCCTCCATTCCGATTTGGATGAAGAGGTATACATGCGCCAACCTGAGGGATTCCATGATGGCACAAAGCGGGTACTCAGACTGAGAAAGTCGATGTATGGCCTCAAGCAATCCCCTCGGAATTGGAACAAACTGATAAGTGGGTGGCTGCTACAGACCGGGTGGAAGCAGTGCAGTAAAGATCCATGCCCGTACTACTGCTATCAAGATGGGGTATTTTCTATGTTGGGGTTGTACGTGGATGATATGCCCTTTGCGTCGACCTCTGTGGAGTGGGCTACCCACTTCAAGCAGCAGATCAGTCAGCGCTTCCACATTACCGTCACGACTTCATGCACATTGCCAGGGACAGAGCCAACCGGACTATCACCATGGATCAGTCGAAATACATTGGCGACATTCTTCGTCAGTTTGGAATGGAGGACTGCTACCCCTCTGCACTCCCCATGGACACTGACTACAAGAATCACCTTCCTGATTCAGCGCCGCCGTCACCTGCACTTGGAGTTGAGGGTCGTGAAACTTACCGGTCCTTGATGGGCAGCCTTTTGTATGCCGGTTGCAACACCAGACCTGACATCAGTGCTGCTCTCAGCATTCTGGGCCAGGTGCAGAAAGCACCATGTCAGATGCACATGAATGCTCTGAAAAAGGTCCTCCGTTATCTCAAAGGCACGCATTCACATGGCCTCACCTTGGGGGGGGGGGGGGGGGGTCACCGGCCAGTCTGCAGCTCACAAGCTATGCATATGCTGACCATGCTGGGGATTTGGAATCTCGCCGCTCCAGGTCTGGCTACCTCTTCTTTCTAGGTGATCACGGCGCTGTTAGCTGAAAATCCAGACTTCAGCCAGTCGTGTCCACCTCTACTTGTGAGGCAGAGTATTACTCTCTCAGCCTCGCTGTGGAGGATGCCCTACATCTCCGCCAACAGGTGGGAGAGCTGCTTGGTCGGGATACAATCAGCGTGTCAGCCGAGCCGGTCTACATCCATCAAGACAATCAGAGCACCATCAAATACTGTCACAATTCCATCGTCAGTGACAGGACTAAGCACATCGACATCAGATATCATTTTGTCAAGGAAAGAATTCTCTGGGGCACAATCCAGATCGGATACTTGCCCACATCTGAGATGGTTGCAGACATGCTCACCAAACCACTTCCCAGGGAGGCCGTGCACAGACATGCGCGCAAGGCTCTGGGCTGGGGCGCTGCAGCATTGAGTGGGGGTGTTGACAACTGAGGTCTGACAGTCAGTGTGTTTGATATTACAATGCTACTGCGCTTAGCCGCTGCGGAGAAGCGCGCGCTGGCGCGCGCGTACGAGGACTACATCAAGACCATGTGCGTGCTGTACGCACCACTAGATAGTAGCTCCAGTAGTCCTCCAGCTCCGGCTGCTCAGCCCTCATCAGTGAGGGGCTGCTAGCCTTGTAATCACTTCTTCGGTCTCACCTAGCAGAGCTTCCGGCACTTGGTGCACCACCACCTGCGACTCAGGCATGACGCACCATGATATGCGCATGACAGGTTTGGCTCGTAGGCTTTCTAGCCCTTCCAAACAGCGCATGATGATGCCAAAGCACCTTTTCGACAATGTGCATGCGCCCCTCCCTCCCTTGAAATAACCATACACCCCCCTCGAATTGGGACAATATTGATTATTAGTTACATGGGCTAGCCTCAAAAGGCGATCGCCAAATCACCCAATATAAACGGGACAACATATTTCCCTACCTCTTGGGTTGAGCGGAGGAAAAGGAGAGCCGCGTCCGAAATCGCCTGGAATACGAGAGAATCGATACCGGTTGCAATACGGTTTTATCACGGACTTTTAGGCGTCCTCCGTCCTCCGTCCTCCGTCCTCCGTCCTAGTGTGCTGCGTCTTCGTGAATGAACCGTCATACGTTCGATCATTGCTCGTTTGATTTCTAGGCACTCCTACCACAGTCCGTTAAAATCCTGCGACTAAGACGAATCTATCGTGAATTATACCGGAAACATACTGCAAAAATCACGAATGTCCTCCGTCCGTCCTGTCACATACGCGCTTCGCGTATGAACCGTCATACGTTCGGTTTTCACTCGTTTGATTTCACGGTACTGGTATGTGTACGGTAAGATTCTGAATGGATGCGCGTGTATTCTAGCCCAGGCACGTCATATATTCGTCTAAAACGCCAAAATAACGCGGTACCGCAGCGCGTTTTTACTGCTGAATCAGCAAGCGAGACTATTCAGCGACTATTCCTTACTTATACGGTAGTCCAAGTACACCCCTCCACATAAGTCCGGGTTTTGCATTTTCGATCGCAAAGCGCATGCATGGGCGAGGATACCGCCGGCTGCATGTGCATACATGCTAATTACAGTGGGAATAGTTCGGGCGAACGCCTATTGTGCGCTTTATACCCACCCGCGCGACAACACGACCATTTGTGGGCGCCCTTTCAAAAACGCGAAATCATTGCATGATGCGTTGGCGCCAGAAAGTTGTGGGTTGCGCCAACCGTCCAAACCTATGGAAATTGCGGCACTCGTCGCACCAAACTCGGTGGATACGGCCCTTGGCATAAGTTGCACACACCGTGCGTGTAGGCCACTGAAAGCATGTCGCTATAGGCACGACGTGACACCCCAACGACAAGTTGGCCACTGTGGGGAGCAGTTTTGGGGTGAAAATGCCGCTGTTTCTGTGGCGACCGCACGTAGGAGAGGCGCTCGATGGCCCCCTTGGTGTAGGGCAATGCTCTACTATGGGGGCACGTGGTGGACTGCCAGTTGCACCGTTTCGTGAACGGGGTGGCGCGGTAGGGGCGTGGATTTTGATTAACATGAAATTCCTTGAAAAATGCTGTGGAAAATGGCATTTTCGCTGGTAGATGTGTGTATCGCTAGAAGGTGGCACATGCCAAGTGTTGGTGGTCCGTGGTCATCCACATACATAACTCTCTCGCGCAACTGAGTATGGGGCTTAGACACGCACTTGGCGCAAAGCCACGAGCCCGATATGGGTGGGCACATGAGGCAGTGAGGGGCAACTTGGATGATCATCTTTGGGGATTTTTTCCGGGGACCCAAAAAATCGATTTTTGATTTTGGAAGATTGTTTTCGACGCAGATTTGAACGAGAAATTGCGTGGTAGTTAAAAAGTTTTTCTGAGCAAACCCTGAGAAGTTATAGCGTTTTAAAGTCAATGGGGTGTTGCTGCGCGTGGCCGACACTGATGCCATGCCAGTATCGCAACGCGACATGTACTGGCCGCCGCCCACACGGCTGCACCCCAACAAAATGCACCCGAGCCCCTCGCCAGTGTGCTTCCTCACGCGTTCATGGCCATCCCGCCGTTTGGTTGTCTATTCACGCGCGTCGGCGTGTGCGTGATACCGACCCCGGTTTTGGTGCAGTTGCACGCGACGCCCATCCACGCACCAAGTGCAGCGTGATTCCCTAGTCAAAGGTCTTTAAGCTTCGGTTTCAGCCCCTCATCATGCAGGTTTTATAAAACCCTCTGAGATTCTAGGGTTTCATCTCATATGCCCTACGTTCAGGTACCCTAGACTTCTGAAGTCTTGAGACTGCCGAAAAGGGACCCCAAACTTATGTGCAAGGGTGTATGATGCTGTAAAAAGGCGTCGCCGCGGTGCGGGGGCAGTCCGCCGACCCGGGGCCCGGCGTCCGTCGACGGACGGGCGACGGTCGAACGACGGCGTCCGGTGTCCGGTGCCGGTACAGGCGGCGGGCGTGGCGATTCGCGCCGTGCCCGCCCCGTAGACCTGACGATCGGCCCGACCTGCGCGGCCTCGTGCGGGATGCGGGCTGCCTGTAGGCGGCTTGTACTGTATTGCTGATCTTGTAGTGCTGCTTTTTGGGGGGGGGGGGGGGTAACACAACTTTTAGCGGTGGGTTGGGACCTGGCCTTTTTGTAATGCACACCAGTAGTCAGCGGCCCGCTTTTACGCGGCTTGCAGACTTAATCTGTTTTACAAAATAAATACGACTATATATGACATCAGGGCTTTCACAAAAGCGCACTACAACAGAACTAACAGCAACTATGAAAGGTTGCCAGCAAGAGAGACATAAGCCTGAAACCAAGGTCGAGCAGGTACAAAATAATACGTCTCTTTTGAAAAATGAATTACTGATTATTACCCGGAAACAACAGTGTTACAAGATCAACACTACAAGCCGGCTAAAAGCGGCCAGCATCCCGCACCAGGCTCAACCCAAGAGGTAGGGGCACCTCCACAAATCCCCGGCGCGAAGCGCCGCTTAGTAAATAAACGAAGTTATTTGTACCGCGGATGAAACCTGCATGCTGCGGGAACCTGTCTGGGCGGCGGAACTCAGGCGGTCTGAGTCTAGTTATTATACAGCGTAATAAGGTACTAATGCGGAATTGTGTCCCGCGCGAACTACGATGGTCACGCGGGCAGAGCAGGCGGATTCCCGGACTGCATATTAATACAGGTATCATGAGTCGCTCTGTAATTTACACCAGTACCTGTAGGTGGTCGCTTATTGTGTGAACTTATTATTTACATGAGCTAGCAGCAGAAGAACTACAAAGCGACGACAATACGGGCGAAAAAAAAAATACGGAAGGATACGGAGGGATCGCGACGAGTCCTCAATCCCTAGCGCCGTTCGGTTGGCGGTGGCAGCTATTTTTTGTCGGCAGACGAACCGGGCTCACCATTAATCTCTATGACCCGCCGGGAAGGTGAGAGCGTCGCAACTCGTGGCGGACCTGAACGAATTCGCACTGCACCAGGACCTCTGTGGTGTGCATGGACGTGCAGAGCTGTTTCAGGTGGTACTGCAGAGCAGCATGGCCGGCGGTGGAACGGAGAGACCGCTCAAGCCGCGGCTGATCTTTGTCCTGCTGGTTTTGGGGATGGGCACTCTGGGGTACATGGTGGACCAGCTGGGCAAAACCAACGTCCCCATGTACAGCAGCCTGGTGAGCTTTGTCAATGTGCCGTCCGTGGAGCTGATGCAGCACCTGGGGCGCCCAGGCTCTTACGCCGTGGCGGGAGGCAAGCGCTGCGCCAAGCGAGCTGCGCAGGAGAACTTGAAAACACTGATGCGCCACCACAACAACTTCGACCAGCGCGGGCAGGGTGCCCTCCTGCACCGCTTTCTCATCGCCCACGCGGACACTTCCCACAACAGCGTCATCGTCGATGTCGGCGCTAACACAGGCGCGTTTTCGCTGGCGGCTGTCAAGATAGCAGACACAATACCCAACATCGAGTGTTACGTCTTTGCGTACGAGCCGGTGCACAGCACGTATGAGGAGCTGGTGCAGGCGGTGTCAACATCGCATGGGAACATCCGCCCCCTGAACTTGGGCGTGGGGCGTCAGAGTGGGCGAATGAGGATCCGGTACACCGGGACCGGTGATCAGTCCGCCACCTTTCTGGGCAGCATGTACCAGCGCAGAAATGGGACAGAAACCAAGCTGGTGGATGTGGTCGCACTGGATGACGAGGTCAGATCAGGCGCGACGCTCGGGCTGCTGGGTGGCCTGGTGACGGTGGTAAAGATATCCACAGAGGGCTTCAACTACAGGTCGCTTCAAGGGATGCGTGGCATCCTGCAAGAGCACACCGTGAAGATGATAATGTGGGACTATGATATGCGGGAGGCCACGGAGCGGAAGCTGGTAACAGAGATCAACTTCGTTTCATCCTTTGGCTACATGGTGTTTTTGCTGGGCAGCACGAAGGGAAGGGACTACAAGTACTTTGCGGAGGGGCAGCCCAACGATGATCACCTCCGCCTGCTGCGGGTGGATGGAGACTTTCACCATCGCGACATGGACGCAGTCAGGAAGAAGTATAACATGGTGCTGACACTTGTCGCCCTCGCTCCAAATCACACGTTTGTGCAAACACACCATTTCAATCACGCTGTATCATGTGGGCTGGATGGCTGTGGCTGTAAGCATTGATCTGCAGTGCTGCCTCTTGCAAATATGCCAACCCCGCTTGATGCATTTAGACTTCCAGCCGTGGCACCAGATGGGCGACTAGGGGGGTGCCGGCTGTGAGTTGAAAACCATTCGTCTGTGGAGGTGCCGGCAAGGTGATGAGGAATCACAACGATCGTCTCCGACCTGGCGTGGTGAGCCTGCATCTGTGCTTTCATTGTGCCTCATGGACTGCAGCACTGGTACTGGTACTCGAGCATGCATATTCGCGGCAAAGTGCAACAGGATAATACCGACAAAACAGCCTATCAGTGAAATCCTTGTCAGCAAGGGAAAATGGCACGATGCATGTAAAGACAAGAAACATGGCAAAAAATGGCATTGCATACTGCTATGGGCCGCACCCTGTTAAGCTTGCAGTGCTAACTTACCTGGCGCTGTTGCAGATTGTGACATGGCAGGCCAACACCGTGGCAAAGCCCCATTGATTTATAGTTGACATTATGGCATTTGGGCAGCTGCTAGAATGACTGTCAATAGTTGGTGATGTACCTATACTACCACAGTACAATTCAAAGGCTTAAAAGATTACTAGTGCTGCTGCTGCTCCCTGCTGTGCTGCTGCTGGAAAGCGGTCACTGTGAACTTACATTCCCCCTTCTATACCCACAGGGCCACAGGCTTCCTGTAATACGGATGCCAATGTGGCAATCAGCACACTTAAAAACAAGAACCTGCCATGCATGTCAGAGGTCAAATACAGGAAAGCACGTGCATGCAAGCGGAGGTTCCCTGGCTAGCATCCAAGCCTAATTTGAGAATACTATTTGGGATTCTTAGAGATGCATCCGCACCCGCAGTCAGAACAGCAAAGGTAACATTACCAGGTCGCCAGCAGTAATGAGAACGACACCAGTGGTGGTATTATGATGGTGCATCTAATTAACCTAGAATGTCAATATGTGCAAGGCGACCGCATGCTGTTCATGCAATACGCAACGCCGGGGCTATGTATGTGGCTCGTTGTTGCGTGGCATGCCGTTAACGGGCTGGTGTTGGTAGCGAGCGGCCGGCTGGTGTCGGCAACTTCATGAAAACATTGTGCGAAAGATAGCATCCAGTAGCACTACTGCCATGCAAAGGGTTCGCTGCTTCGGCACACCCACATGACATCGAGCAGCCATTACGATCCTACCCTGGTCCGATTAACGCCAGAGGACCTAGCATGTTGGTATTCTCTGCAACTCCGCACCAGCATGACAGCCTGTCTCGTCATGCATTCTTAGATTGCGTATAGCAGTAAGAATACACGGGTGGAATTTTCCCATTTGCGCTCATATCTGACTAATTATGAAATGATTGTTATATCTATGCTGTTTGAGAAATGTGGTATAGCCGCACTTGACGATATACAAGTAGCCTGCTGCAATCCCGAAGCTGCTGCTGCATGTAGTCATTATTGCCGTATCATACTTATTGACAATTCGTTCCACACCATCATCAACTACCAGCAGCAGTATTAATCGATGATGTGCACGACACATAGATGGCACTAGCAGAATAGGTATATGTGATGGCGGAATCTGCTGCCCTGTCAGCTGGTCATCATGGCGCTGCTGACGATGATGGCTCGCATCTGTATAGCATCAGCACGCACTCAGAAATTTTGATAATCTGCTGTAGCAGGTCCACCCAATAATGATAGAATGCAATATTGATCGGCGAGCGGGTACTGGTAGCGACCGCCTGTCGCAATTGTATGGTGGTGAAGTGTGTGCCATAGATACGCAGGTATACACGGCTGGGTTATCGTCTACATGAGCATAATGATTGCATGTGCTAGAAGCGACAAATAAAGGAACATACTCATAATGGGGTATCTCCCTGTAATTATTGCTGATATCGATCATTTTTCTGCTTTATTTGCTGCTGTTGATATCCAGGCCGCGCTACTGAAAATATCATAATATTTCACTGCTTGCTGCTATTTATTATTTATGTGCTATTAACCGTAATGGAATGTGGTGGACAAGTGACCTGCTGTGCTACTGTAGGGTGGACTGGGGTGATTAGTTAGGGTGCTGACGCGCTACGGGTGCTGACGCACCGAGAATATTTTTCCGACATAATTTGCTGTATAAATTGGAGTGCCGGCAAAATTGTTCTTACTTCCGTGATGATTTCGTGATTTTATCTTCTGAAACTAAGTAAAAAAGGGCATGTTCTTCCAAAATGTGTTCTTCCAAGTACGTCGGCACCCGTATTGCTTCTGGACTGCTAATAGCGCAGCACGGTCTGGGTCGCCCACTATTAAGTTCAGCCGTCACTCCCAATCACACGCAGCAAGCGCGGCACTCGCAGAAGCAGCACGGCGGGCGGAGTCGCCGCGCGGCAATGGTAAAACGGGCTTTAACAGAATTCCGTACGGGATACAACAAGGATTCCTGGTTTGCTACTGTATGTCTTATTCAGGTCTTATTCGCACTATATGTATATCTTACCATGCATATTAATTAAGTGGTAATAAAATTAATGTAATAAATTATTTATTAAATTTATTCCGTTGAGCGGAGGAAAAGGAGAGCCGCGTCCGAAATCGCCTGGAATACGTGAGAATCGATACCGGTTGCAATACTGTTTTATCACGGATTATTAGGCGTCCGTCCTCCTCCGTCCTCCCCCATACGCGCTTCGCGTATGAACCGTCATACGTTCGGTGTTCGCTCGTTTGATTTCACGGTACTGGTACGTGTACGGTAACATTCTGAATGGATGCGCGTGTATTCTAGCCCAGGCACGTCATATATTCGTCTAAAACGCCAAAATAACGCGGTACCGCAGCGCGTTTTTACTGCTGAATCAGCAAGCGAGACGACCCGCTAGTTTCCTCTTGTGGGAGCGTCCTTTCCAGGACCTGCTATAGCGGCTAAACGTACCACAAGGAGTACGAGTGTACTTAGTGCATTGCTCTGTAAAACTTGTAAAAAAACATTTTGATCCGAGAGTACCGGTCACCGTCTCAGGCACTGCATTTGCTTTTCAGCAGCACGCGGGTCAACAGCCGTGCACTGGTCTACGAGGGCGGTACGAGGTTGCAGACACGTGACTAGTTGAGACAGCAAACAATGCCAAGACTGACCGCGGCTGACGACTGGGCCGGTCAGCCACCTAAGCGAACAGACCTCACTTTCTCGGATAAACCACATCTTACCCACAGGGGCGTCGTGCCGCCCGCGGATAAACAGCACCTCTGCTGTTTTCGCCTGTCTCGCCTTTAGTCCTCGCAAGCCACAGCGCCGCCAGCCATCCGCATCGCGCACTCGGCCGTCGCCAGCCGAAGCACCGATCCGCGGCCGGCCGCACAGGCTACACGATAGCTGCTCGAGCCATCAGGTAGAACCACCTATTTTGCTTTGATCTTGTTTGTCTGCCTAGCCCGCGTGGTGTCATAGTGCGTGTTTCTGGAGTGCATTGGCTGCGGCGCGTGGCCGAGTGGGTAGCGATCTTTTACATCTGCCTCCTTGTGACGCGCCGGCAGGCGTCGCAGCTAATTTCCGTGCTACTGCTCCACCGCCGCACCACCGCGACTACGAATTTGACTCCCCCCCTGGCGCGCTGACTCTCCCAAAGTGCTCTTCTCCAGCGCCGACTCCATGACGGTACTTGGGACGCCGCTGAGTGCTTCCTGCGGTGATGGCGGTGCAGCCGCTGCTGCCGCCCGCGGCGGCTCCGCCCCATCAGCTCCTCGGCCGCCCAGCGCCGAAGGCCCTCAGCTGAGCGGCTCCCGCGGGAGTGACTTCGGCACACCAGTCAACCCGGACCTCCTAAGGCAGTATCAAGTCGCCAACCTTCAGCTCCAACTCCAACTTCAGCAGCTCGGGATCGCGCTGGGCGCTGAGACCGCCGAAGTGAAGAAGCTGCGAGCGACGATCGTGAAGCTCAGGACCCAGACGATGCGCGTCAAGTGCGACGAGCTCAGAAGCCTACGCGAACAAGTCAACGACTGGAAAAAAGACCACACGAGACTAAAGCAGGAATTAGCGGCGGAACAGCGCCGTGCGTTTGTGGCGAGGTCGAGGGCAACGACGGCCGAGGAGAAGCTGCGACTCGCGTTTGAGAAGGCAGAGGTCGAGAGGGAGAAACATGCCCAGCGCGTTCGAGAGATGGAGGAGCAGGCGGCTGTGCTTTCAAGAGTCTACGACCGACTTCGTGGGTGCAACAACCTCACGGAGGAAGCAGCTGACAGGTCGTTTGACCGTGACGCTGCACGCCCGACTGCCAGGTCCGGCGACGCGACGAGTGTACGGCTACCGCAGGTGGATGGGCGCAAACTCAACGCGAAGACGACAGTGGCGAGCCTCATCAACAAGGAGGCGACCTACCTCGGCGAGTTCATCAAGGCGAGGGCCACGCAGTTCCAGGAGGCGGTAGCAAGACTGTTTGGGCGAGGACCTGAAGAGGTTGACCCCTCGACAGTTGACCGAGCTGGGCAGCCGGGTGACGAAGATGAATCGGCAACTGCGTCGGATCAAGGTGTGGACTTCAACCAGCTGCTGAAGGAAGGTTTCTTCGACTTCAAGCCCTTCGCTGCCAGGGTGGTCAACCGCTACGTGCAGAAGATGCGGATCCGCTTTGCGTCGGGCGAGGTGTTGAGCCGAGATGCCTACCGATTCATATGTGGGCAGTTCAAAGACGCGATTGAGAAACACTGGAGTCAAGTCGCCGTCGACATGCATGCGCGGAATCGCTTCTCGTTCCAAGAATGGCAGCAGCAGGTCCACTTTACCTTTCGAGGCTGGGCGGACGACGGTCAACTTGTTCGGATGATCTTCCCTTGCGGCGTGACCTTTCCTCGCCTTCCGACAGTGAACCAGCTCCGGACGATGCTTGATAAGATTTACGCGCAGGTCGAGATCGATGCTCCGCTTGGCCCCGCAGCCTCTGCGAGTGCCACCGCGATGCTCAAGCTGCGCATCCGGCAGCTGCTGAAGGAAGGCAAGGTTGTCACCAAGGAGGACGGGAAGACCCTGGTCGTCCAGTTTCTAGCCGATTCCGCGCGGCACGCGCAGCGGTCGGCGAAGAACGGGACGTCGTGCACCTTGAAGGTGCTGTGGGATCTGCCGGAGGGCATGACAGCTGCGGAGGCGCTGCAGAGCAGGGATGCCAACATCAACAGCGTGGATGGGCTCAGTCTATGGGCATTCTTTTTTGGTGATGACAAGCTCCAGGACATCCAGAACCTGCTGCCTGTCGTCGCCACTACCCTGAATGATATCAACCAGAACGGGATCGAGGTGGACGGCGTGCACTACAATGTTGACCTGCTTGTTGGCGGTGAGTTGCCCCACTCCAGCCACATAAATGTGTCTAACAAATTGTATGTAGCTGTATTTTGAGTGAGGTACACATGCTTACCGCAAATTATAATGCATGGTGTCAGATGTATTTATCTGACAAATAATCTATTATTCGGACGCCTAACGGCGTGCTAGCATATTTGTGCGACATGCCGCTCACCACTCTCCAGCCCCGGATATGTTTCTAATTCATTGTATTGCGCTGTATTATGAGCTATTAGAGGCTTTTATCAATATATAATACTTCATGTTATATGAATTTACATGACACATAGTCAATTATTCAGACGCCCAGCGGCGTGCTGACAACATCAGCAGATTTGTGCGACATGCTGCTGAGTGCGGCGTGACTGCACTCCAGCCCCGCATATGCTTGTTCTTAATTGTGTTTACCTGTAGTATGAGTGATTGACTCTGAAGGTCCTGTGCTGCAGGAGATTTGAAGTTTCTCAACTCCATTCTTGGGCTGAATGGCTGCAGCAGCACATTTCCGTGCATTTACTGCGAGGTCAATAAGAACAACCTGCACCTCTTTGCCAGCCAGCGCTACAGGACTTTCACCAACGACCTCGGCGAGGAGGAGACTGAAGATCTCATGCATGACCGGGATTCCAGCCGCATGCGGGACAACGCTCATGCTAGACCACTAGAGGAGGGGGAGGAGTACCACTGCCACTGCTGCCATGATGACATCAAGCATGGCCATGCGGAGCCTGATCGGGGGAAGTCTGACAAGAACGGCGGGACACTGACTCCGGAGGCCCGTGCTCAGACCAACATGAAGCACAAGGGCACCATGTACGAGCCTCTGATTCAGCTTGCCATTCTGTCCTACACCTTCGATGTGATGCACTGCAAGCTGCGTGTCATCCCGAAGCTGTGGAGATGGACTGTGCCCGGACAGATGGAGGGGGAGATCTTTGTCAAGGTGAGCGATGCTACTGCATTCGTAAAATATCACAAGTTACTGAGTCATTTGAATACATTGCGTGCTAATGTTTTAATTGAGTGTGAAGTGTCTAATTAAAGACATGTGCATGGCAGTTGATTGACTGGATCGAGGCCGACCTCAAGCTGCGGATGTCTTCTACGGTGACTGTTGCCGGGCAGAGCAAGAACGGCAAGAAGACCACCACCACAGAGCGGAAGATCCACGACTCCTGGGCTGGCGCTGTGTGCTCCGGCCTGATGGACAACCACGTCAAGATCCTGCAGCGCGTCCATGGGATTACATCTGAGACTCCGGAGAGCGAGTACAGCCCTGAGTACAAGTACGCACTCAGGCTGTGGGGGGACTTCATCTTCTAGTGTGGCCTGGTGGCCGAGGGCTGCGATGACATGAGCTTGGAGTCCCGCACCGAGCATGGACGCCAGCTCCGCGTGGCAGCTGAGCGCTTCCTGTCGACGGTCCTGGAGCAGCAGCATCCCAAGGATGTCACCGTCTACATGCACATCATGGCATGCCATGTTGAGGACCTGGTGATCCGGCATGGGTCCCTGATGAAGCTATGCAGTCAGGCGCAGGAGGCGATGCATCAACGTACCAAGTATGCTTCGCAGCACCTGTCTTCGGGGCACCATGACACGGCAGCACGGCAGATCTTCAGGCGAGTGGTGGTGATGCAGTGGCTATCCCTGCAGGGCCGGCCTATTACCATTGGTCGGAAGCAGAAGGCATCCACACGCGGCGCGCAGAGGAGAACAGCCGCCCAGCAGGAGCAGCACGACAGCATGATGGCAGCTGTCCGTGAAGCGTACTTTCTCCGCTGTCCTGCGTGGAGCGATCCTGTGGCAGCACCAGCAGGGGCGGCTCAGCAGCATGACAGCTCACCGGAGGAGCTGGAGGCGGCATGCTGGAGGGATGCAGGAGAGGACGAGGCAGAAGCTGAGGAGCTGTCCGATGAGGATGAGGAGGGCGAGCTGGTTGTGGAGCACCAAGTCAACTCCGGCTTGGATGACCTGCTGTCGCAGTCTGGCTCTGTTGCAGAGCACCAGACCTCCGCCGCTGCTCATGTTGCTGCTGAAGCCGCCGCTGCCGCTGCCGCTGTTAGGCTCTAGCTTAAGCCTGTTCTTTAGGCCCTTTAGGATGCAGCGGAAGGATTTAGAAAGTATGGCCAATCTCTTCTGGTTACAGGGGTTCCTGGGTTATAGTTCTGTCTCTGAATTCTGCCTAGTAGACTAGTCCGAGGCGGTATTTATACCCGCCGAGGTCATAGTCATACCTGTGCTATGTTAGCCGGGTGTCATGGGATACCCGTGCTGTGTTAGCCACGTAAGGCTTGAGTCAGAGAACTCTAGAGAATTCCAGAACAGTCCTCGGCCTTATACTACTAATATTTACGCCCGCAATACTAATATGTACAGCGACTCCGCGGATGCGTAGTCGTACTACCTTTGCGGGGTTATACCTGCTAGTATAGCAGAACATAATGGCTATAGGGAAATGGAGTATAACACTCTCTCCCCCTTAAGCACAAGCGTCCTCGCTGTGCAGGTATCACAGAACTACAGGAAACTACAGTCTTGGTCTTGATTTTTTTTTTTTTTTAAGTTCAGGCGGAAGGTACTCGGCTTGGGTAGCGATTCCGGAACCGAATGAAGTCTGGGCTCTTAGTAAACTGTCGGTATGGTTTAGACAGTAAGAACGACCGGAAAATGTCCAGGTGCTTGACTCCGCGTAGGGGCTCCCAGGTGTCTTCGCTTGGTACGTTGTACGGGAACGCCCATCGCACTCGAAACAGTAGTCCAGTGCCATTGTTGTTGAAGGCAACATCGAGTATGTCCTGAACATGGAATCGGTTTGCGTCATGGACAATCGGTACTCGTTCAGACTTCGCCGGTTGGTCAGGGTCGTCATACCACTTCTCCAGCATACTCGCGTGCACCACGTCGTGGACTCGTACGCCCGCAGGTAGTTGCAATCGGAAAGCAACTGGCGAGATCTGCTCTGTAATGACGAAGGGGCCCACGTAGCGATCGCGTAGCTTAGCACAGGGTTGCTGAATAAACTTCAGATGAGACGCTTTCAGCTTAACTCTGTCGCCGGTCTTGAATGGTCCGGGTAGTCGTTTACGATTAGCTGCAGTCTGCATACGAGTTTGAGCCTCCAGTACGCAATCATGCGCGAAGCGATGAAGCTCCTGTACATACTTGACGTGTTCCGGAAGAGCTCGAGTTGGCTCGGTTGCGAGTTGAGTAGTAGCAGGTGTAGTCGGCTCGAATCCCAAAGTCGCCTTGAAAGGGGACATAGTAGTCGAAGTCGACTGAGCAGCGTTGATCGCAAACTCCACGTTGGTGAGGTGGTTGACCCAATCATCGTGCAGGGGGTGCACGTAGCAGCGTAGCACTTGCTCCCAAGTTTGGTTAGTGCGTTCCGTCTGGCCATCGGTTGCTGGATGAAAAGCTGTAGAGATGTTCAGCTTAGTACCCATGGTCTTGAACATATCTTGCCAGAATTCCGACATAAATCTGGGGTCTCGGTCAGAGATGAGTTTAGCCGGTAGGCCGAAATGACGAAAAACTGAGCGATGCATAATCTCCGCCAAGCCTTCAGCAGTAACTGTCTTCGTAGTTGGCTCAACAATTACTCGCTTTGACAGTAGACATACGAAAACCACTACTGAGTCATACCCCTGGCACTCCGGAAGATCTGTGATTAAATCCAGGGATATTACCTCAAATGGTCGTGACGGTACGTCATGGGGCTGAAGTAAGCCGTATGGCTTATGCCGGGCCGCCTTAGTACGTTGACAGGTAGGGCAGCGTCGCACGTAGTTAGTGACAGTCTGTTTCATACGGGGCCACCAGTACAGTTCCACAGTACGCGCCAGTAGTCGTCGTCCTCCTGGGTGTCCAGCAGTAGGCGCGTCATGTAGTTCGTACAGTGCTCGTTGTCGCAGGTCCGCCACATTTGGTACGTAAAGTCGTGAGCCGTAGGCGTACAGTAGACCATTACTGTGACGTACTAGCCAGGATGGTAAAGCCTTCCGCGATTTCAGGTACTCGTCGGAGTCATATGCGGTCTTGATTTCGTCGTAAAACTTGTTGTCCGCCTGTAGTCGCGACTCCATAGCAAATAAAACTGAATTTATTTCGCAGTCAGCCTCGTCTTCTGACCAGTTGTTCAGCAGATCTAGCTTCTGTAGCGCATCCTTCAAGTCGGGTCGCCGAGAGAGGGCGTCCGCATGATTGGCAGCTCCTCGCTTGTAGACGATGTCCATATGTCGTTGATAAGGCGCAAACACTTGCAGCCATCGTACTTGCCGCGTCGACAAATCGCGTTGGCGAAAGAAGTGCCGTAGCGTGTCATGGTCGGTGATGACCGTAAAGCCCGCCGCTCCATCAAGGTAGCATCGGAACTTGATGAGTGCATCACGAACCGCTAACAACTCTTGCTCATGTACCGGGTAGTGAACTTCGTGTTTGTTCATCTTACGTGCATGGTACGCGACAGGTCGAAGTCCTGAGC
Organism: Tetraselmis striata; assembly: GCA_006384855.1. Classification (NCBI taxonomy): domain Eukaryota; kingdom Viridiplantae; phylum Chlorophyta; class Chlorodendrophyceae; order Chlorodendrales; family Chlorodendraceae; genus Tetraselmis; species Tetraselmis striata. Next base: position 60,876 of record VCJN01000909.1, read on the forward strand.
CTTGATCTTGCAGCAGCACAGCTCCCACTGCAAATCCAGAAGCATCTGTGTACAATGTGTAACGGGCGTCCGCAGATGTGTCCGGTATACTCAGTACAGGTGCTCGTACCATTGCGTCCTTTAATGCACGAAACGCCGCATCAGCACGAGGCGTCCACACAAACTCCGGTTGATTCTTCGTCAGGTCATGTAGTGGCGCCGCAATAGCCGCGAAGTTATGGATGAACTTGCGGTAATAGCCAGCAAGGCCGAGAAAACCTCGTACGTCCTTTACTGTCTTCGGCACGGGCCACTGTTGAACTGCTTCCACCTTCCGGGGGTCCATCTTGATCTGTCCTGCTTCGACGATATGGCCCAAAAACTCCACGCTAGTACGGCCGAACGAACACTTCGACAGCTTGATATGCAAGTGGTGTCGTTGCAACTCCCGTAGCACCAATCTGATGTGCTCGAGATGCTCTTCAGCTGTCTTGCTGTAGATCAGCACGTCGTCCAGGTATACCACGCAGAATTTGCCGAGATATGGGCTCAAAACACGGTTCATCATGGTCTGGAATCCAGCTGGGGCGTTTGTCAAGCCGAAGGGTAACACACAGTACTCGTAGAGTCCATAGTGTGTCCGGAACGCTGTTTTGTGGATGTCTTCCGGTTTAATTCGTACTTGATGGTAGCCTTTGTACAGGTCCAGAGTACTGAAAATAGTCGCACCATGCAATGAGTCCAATAATTCGTCGATACGAGGAAGCGGGGTCCGGTCTTTCTTCGTAAGGTCATTCAATTTACGGTAGTCCACACACATACGCAGAGTGCCGTCTTTCTTACGCACAAATAAAATTGGGGCGCCGTAGTTTGACTTGGACGGACGAATCCACCCTTTTGCCAACAATTCCTCCAGTTGTGACCGTACCTCCTGCAACTCCGCTGGTGACATACGGTACGTTCGTTCCTTGGGGGGTTCATCACTCTCCAGGTTGATCTCAAAGTCGAACTCGCGCTCCGGTGGCAGGTCAGTAGGCTCCGCGATGATGTCTGCAAACTCCATAAGGGACTCCTTGAGCTCCTCGGTCCACTCGGTCGACTGGTCCGTGCGCAGCTCAGCTACCGCATCGAACACCTCGCGTACCGCAACAGCAAACAGTTCCTCGCCGCGACTCTTCCTCAGCTCCTTTGCCATCTTAGCCGCGTCCAGATGGTAAACCGTCGTAGGTACTGTATACTGTTCCGCTGTAGCAATGTGTTGTCCAGTCTTCCGGTGTTTGATAATTTTAGCAGTCCAGTCAATGTCAGGATTAACTGTTTCCAGCCAAGGTTGTCCGAGAATAATGTCGAATTTCTCCAGGTCTGTAACTATAGCGTCCAATTTATAGTCGAAAGCTCCTACGGTGAGTACTTCGCTCCTCAGCCGTTTGGTACTGGTACTCATACTGCCGTTTGCCAGTTTTATACGGTGTTTTCCTCCGGATACTGTAGGGCACTGATGCAATTGCACCCATTCGGTACTCGCAAAATTTTCGGTTGCACCAGAGTCCACCAGTATTTTACAGTGTCGTCCTCGCAATTCGCCAGTAATAGTCAGCAGTCGGGTACCACTCGGTGAAGATACGTTGCACAAACGCGATGTGGAGTCTTCGCCAGGTAGTCGGACGTTACGGTTGACATATTCATCAATTTGTTCGCCGAAGCTTTCGTACCGTAGTGGGTAGCGTACTGTCTCCGTCTCCAGATAACCCGTACTTCGTGCCTCCAATAATTTCTTCCAGGTTGTCCATAATGCACGGTTCAAAGGGGTCTTCGTAGGTACAGTATTACGACGAACGCGATACAGGTATACGGGACACCGGTTGTCTCCCGTCCGCTGAGTGCCGAGGTACCGTAGATTGCTCTCCTGTACCCGGTACCCAGTTTGCTCGAGTAATCGTCGTACTGCTGTTGTCTCCGGCGTCGCGTCCGTGTCGCCGCGCTTGCCTTCCGGAAACCAAATCAGTCCGCTGTCTTCTACAGTCAGAAGCACTCGTCTTCCATCGGTTACTAGAACCTTCGAGTGCGTCCACTCAGGCTTCGGTGGGGTTCTCAGGTGCTGCGGTAGAAACCGTACGCCGGCGCCATCGTCAGCGTAGATCTGTGTCGCCCATCGAGTGGGGCCAACATCTTGTCTCACACCTTCTATGCCATCGTTCGTTGGGCACGTAAACACAGAAGTCTCCGCTGGCAACTCATCCACCAGACGAAAATTTCTAAGTAGTCGAAACCACGGCTTACGCGACCATTTTGGGACCACAATAATTGCTCGTAGATGCGGATGCAATAACTTCTGTCGAAGGTAGTGGCCCAAAAATTCTTCAATTCGGTCATACGGGGCATTTAGCCAAATACGCCGATATTCTCCGAGATCCTGTTCCTGAAATGGGCGCGTCGGACAGCAAAAACTACCAGAAACTTGAGAATTCAGGCCGTCATTATCGCAAGCTCCGTCCAGGTCGCAGGGTCCGTATTTCTTCGTGTACTCGTGAAATAATTCGCGATGTACCATCCAGTCGCTGAAATCCTTGTGGAGGAAATCAGGCCTCAGTGTCGTTTGAGGATACGAGGGCTGTACTTCTGTAGTCTCGCGAGCCGTTTTAGGGGACAGTCCTTCACCCTGTCGCGCGCCGCGCGCGGCCGACTCACGTCTTAGTTTCCCGGCCGGGTCTTTCTGGGTCGATATTCAGAAATCTTCTTCTTCTTGCTCGGGCACGCGGACGCAACATGACCTTTCGCCCTGCAGATAAAGCAGCGACCTTCCTTCTTAAATCTCTCAAACTCCTCCTCGGTCAATCGCCGCGCCATCAACAGGTCGTCTTCTTGTTCTGTAGTCTCACCCTCAGCACTGCTGTAGTACTGCTCGTCGTCGTCGCCATCGTCGTCCATGATGTTTAGGCGCTCGCGACGGATCTCGCGGTGCACATCTGTCTCCCGCTCCGCAGCTTCAACAGCCAGGGCTGCCTGTACAGCTTCTGCCAGGGTCTTAGGGTTTTTCAGGGCAACTTCCTTTCGAATATGAGGTTTCAGTCCGCGCTGGAAGTCATGTACATTATCTTCCTCGTGACGATGGGGTAACTCCAGTAGTTGCTCGCGGAAATAATTCGCGTACTTCTGTACTGTAGTCCGCTGTGTCGCGCGATCCAGATTGATACGAGCTTGCTTCGCCGGTGTACGTCCACAGAATTCAGTGATTAGTGCCGCCTCCATGTGCGTAATACCGGTAAAACCGCCGCCAATTTCGTCGTGCGTACTCGCCACTTGCGCGTACCACCACTTGGATACGGGTCCGTGAAAATAGCCAGATGCCCAGTACACGCTACGAGGTTCCTCCGGGTTTACGTTGTGATATTTCAGGTAACCCCGTGCATGACGAAACCAGTTCCGTAGCTCGTCGATATTCGTAGTCGATAGCTTCTCGATCTTCGCTGGTTTCACATCGCTCGGCATGAGCCCAGGCATGTCGCTGGTCCGGGCAGAACGAAGCTGGTCTCGCATCTGCTGCTCTACAACTCGGCTCCGGTTCACTCGGTCGTCGAAATGACTGAAGCCTTGTCGCACGTACTCGTCCAAGCGGCGAATCTCCGCCGTTGCCGCCGTTGTAGCTTGCGCTACATCTTGCATCCTCGCTTGCTCCGTCGACATAGTCTCGACTCGGTCGGCTAGTCGTTGAAGCATGCTCATCATGGTTACGAGGGTCGGTTGCGTGCCCTCTTGACCTCCTTCAAGCGGAATCGGCTGTGCTTCGCCGGCAGTGGCCGCTACCGGAAAGCTTCCGCTATCCTCAGGTGGTGTCTCTCCTGGTGTAGCCATCTTTACGTCGCTTACCGCTGTCTAAGCTCCGAAACCAAGTGTTAGGCTCTAGCTTAAGCCTGTTCTTTAGGCCCTTTAGGATGCAGCGGAAGGATTTAGAAAGTATGGCCAATCTCTTCTGGTTACAGGGGTTCCTGGGTTATAGTTCTGTCTCTGAATTCTGCCTAGTAGACTAGTCCGAGGCGGTATTTATACCCGCCGAGGTCATAGTCATACCTGTGCTATGTTAGCCGGGTGTCATGGGATACCCGTGCTGTGTTAGCCACGTAAGGCTTGAGTCAGAGAACTCTAGAGAATTCCAG
>VCJN01000910.1:0-51681 GCA_006384855.1 Tetraselmis striata
CAATCAGGTCCTTGCCTCTCCAATCAATGATTTTTGTGAGTGCACTGTGTCATATTGACATTGTTTGAAATCATGTGTGTTGACAGGTTCGAAAGGACGCGCACATGAGACAGTAGCGACTAAAGCTTCAAAGGAATCCAAGGGAAAAGAAAAGGTTCCAGAGACGATTGTGACTCCAGGTAATTGTGACTGAAAGTATCAATCCCTACCTTCTCACTCCCTTCGATTACTTTCTCGTCAATGATTATCTGACGTTCCAACAGGTCGTAAATTGGCGCAGGCAACCGCGTCGGAAGCAGCTGGTAAATCGGGATCCCCAGGTAAGAAAAATTACGCTTGGCTTTGATGGTGTATGGCGATACCGTTCAGTAGTTAATCGTGACGCCCACTGCAGGTGTGTTGAGTACTCTCTACTCATTCTTTACAGGTTCCCCGAATCAAGGCTCTTCTTGTCTAAAGGCCCGCCTCAAGTACCGGAAACAGAGCCTGAGCCTGAAATAGAGCACACTGAGCCGGAGCCCGAGCCCGAGCCTGAAACAGAGCCCAATGAGCCCGAGCCAGAGCCTCGACATGAGCCTGAAACTGAGCCAACTCAGATGGAGCCCGAGCCGGAGCCCGAGCCGGAGCCCGAGCCCACTCGGCTTGACCCGGAGCCAGAGGCCGAGCTCGAGACTCCAGCGCCGACTACCGGGCAAGCGTCCGGTTCTGGAGCCTCTTGTTCTCGAGCCCCTATTGCCGAGGCTCCGAGAAGGGTTCCTGAATTCCTCAGTATGTGCACGGATGAAGAGGTCTTCGGCACAGAGGAAGAACATAGGCAACGGGCGGCAGAGAAGCGTAAGCAAGCTCTCGACATCACCGGCACTCCCGGACCCGAGAGGAAGACAAAGCTGATGACGGTCGCCTCTTACGACGACTTCTTTGACGAGAGGGACGGGTCCAAGAAGATGACTCCTACAGCGACTTTACCTCAAGGAGCTGGAACTAATCCACTGGTTCAAGAACGCAAGTGCCTGAGGTCGAGATCTATTTGTACATCGAATTGCACAAGGCGAGCCTGCTGATTGGCAAGGACTTTTTCGATGATCCGAACGGGCCACTTCTCGCGTGTATCGGAAAGATCAAGGGACGTCGAGCTGGACTCGGCCGGAAACTACGAAGGTGAGTAAAGCTTATATGATGTCTGAATTCGTGTCAATGTCGTGTTTCAATAAGTATTAATATTCTTATGCTTGTTACCGCAGATATCTCTTGAACCTTATCGCTTGACAGTGCACAAGGAGTTCAGGATCGATGTCAGCTTTGAGAGGTTGCTACTCCACGCGTCCAACCGCCACTCTCCTTCCAACCGCGGTTCAGTCTTACTACGCATGGACTTTGGTCGAGCGCAATGTGCTGGCGCAGGCGCTGACAGGTTTCGCGTCTGGTCAGATTGACATCGATGACTTGGCCAACATTGACAAGGATTTTAAGAACGCGCTTCCATACGTCAACACGTTGGCCGTCCCGCCGGCCTTGAATGGCTTCAACAACACCGGTGCCGTCGACTGGATCTCTTACGGCCACCTCAGAGTCGAGATTGCTGATCCAGAGGTGAAGACATCTCACGGTGGCGACATCAACACGTTATACGCCGACAGAGTCAACCTCGTCGTCGACAAGGATACGGGGCTGCCTCACATTTTCAGCTTCATATCCGATAAGTTTCGTCGCTCCGCCGCCGGAATTTGAATTCCGTTCCCCAAAGCTGCAAGACTGCAATATGGTGGCGCAAAGCTACAAGGTAAAAGCCTATCGCGACATGTTGTACCTATCCGGATCAGAAATGTGTAGTTACATATAAATCAATGCACAATGCAACTTACTGACATCCATTTCTTGCATTTGTTATTCAGAGGAATCCTTCCCTGTCCGCCGAGAATTTCTCGGTGTCCTTTCCAGTAGTCCACAAGAACCGCAATTGTTTCTCCAAAGAGTACGAGCCCCTCGCTCTGACCATGGCCAACTTCAAGGAGCTAGTCGCAGCACACGAAGGCGGGGAGAACCCGAGGTTGGCGGATTCAAGTTCCTACAAGCCAGAGATCGACGTCATCATCGAGTTTCTTAGCACCTACGGCGCGCGTCAAGCCAACATCGACGGCAGCCCACAGACGGGAGGCGAAGCGCATGGTGAAAGAAAACTACCCGGAAATCTACAAAGCCAACAAAGGCATCCACCTCACGTTGGCTAAGATGTACATCGGCATCTCGCCGGAAGTCTGCCGCTACATGTCTATGAAGCTCAACGAGGCGGGTCACACCGTCGTGGGAGACACGTCGATGCACAAACTCCTGGTGAGTGACCCATTCTCCCAGATTACTATTTAGCAGAGCGTGGCAACAAATAGGCGTAAAGTGTGACAAAAGTCGTTCTGTCGTTAGCGGGTTAAAAATATGACAGTGAGACGAAACGGTTTGTCATCAGCGGGACGAAACGGTTTGTCATCAGCGGGACAAAACGGTCTGTCATCAGCGGGACAAAACGGTTTGTCATCAGTGGGACGAAACGGTTCGTCATCAGCGGGACAAAACGGTCTGTCATCAGCGGGACAAAACGGTTTGTCATCAGTGGGACAAAACGGTTTGTCATCAGTGGGACGAAACGGTCTGTCATCAGTGGGACGAAACGGTTTGTCATTAGCGGGACGAAACGGTTTGTCATCAGCGGGACGAAACGTTCTGTCATCAGTGGGACGAAACGGTTTGTCATCATTGGGACGAAACGTTCTGTCATCAGTGGGACGAAACGGTTTGTCATCAGTGGGACGAAACGGTTTGTCATCAGCGGGACAAAACGGTTTGTCATCAGTGGGACGAAACGTTCTGTCATCAGTGGGACGAAACGGTCTGTCATTTGTGGGACGAAACGGTCTGTCATCAGTGGGACGAAACGTTCTGTCATCAGCGGGACGAAACGGTTTGTCATCGAGGTACAATCGTTCGGAATTTTGAAATCGGTGCAATTGTTTTCTGCAGAACCTTCGCAGATGTTTCAAGAGCTGGTATGCAGAACAATATGCAAATCGCCCCGGCTTTAGGGCACTTCCGCAAATCAGGGTAGTGAAGGAGTTCAAGAAGTCTGAAGTTCTTCAAGTTGAACTTGAGAAGATCGGCATCAAAGATGAGAAGAGCAGCGAGTTCTCAAATTTGATTGACCTCTGCTCGCGCCCACAACGGTGAGCTGCGTACACGATGAAAATTTATCGTGTTATTAATGCTGCTAGATTCTGACAAATGATTTGCGCAGTGTTTTTGAGCCCCTTGAGCAGATTTCTGAAGCCTACCGGCATGTGCAGCTCGGGGTTCGAGGATGGGACGAAGCCAGAACCAAACTCGGAGACCTATTTGTGTACTACCAGCAAGAACTCGATAGAGTCGAGCGTCTCAATTACGGCAGGCAACTCACCCAGAAGGAAGTGAGGAAGGTTTACGAAGCAATTCGGAAGCCTATCAATGCAATCCTCGATAATAAGAAGTACGGCTTCGGGAAAGACAGAGCTCACTTCCGAGTCGCCCTCATGGAGGTAAGTTGTGACCGACCCCGGTGTCTTAATCATATGGAATACTATCATTGATTCCTTTCTCCGTACTGAAGTTTGTTTTTCGACCCAGGATGTCGGCTTTGGACCCCATGCGCCCTGGCTAGACGAGCCGTCTCTTGCCAAGCAGAGCGACAGCGCGGATCTCCCTGTGGGCCAGATGTACTTGGTGGTTGGACTGCTCATCCAAGGCGAGCACAGTGTGACCCCGAGCCTCTACGAGCTGGTGGATGACATTAAGCACGCCGGCGACAATGGCCCCATGGCTGATACGCACACCAACGCGGAGTGGCTCGCGATGATTGAGACCTGGAGGTTTCGCGATCTCTTGCGTCGAGCAAGCATCAAGCTCATGAATGTCATTGACACGGCCAAGGGCAGGGAGACAATCCAACTGCTGACGCCGGACGAACCGGCCAGGAATTGGGGGAAATATCTCTCGGACCACATCATCGATTGGGATGTGCAAGACAAAGTGTCGGATGAGCAAGCGGCCGCTCGCCTTGACGCCATCACCAAGTTCCGAGCCAAAGTTGATGACCTCGGCCCAACAGGCTTCCCCAGAAAGTTCCAGGATTTGTTCAAAGGTGCTAATCGCTCCGGTCCGTTGATGGTCTTGCTGACCCCTCCTGCCAGATGGGGGGACATGAAATCCGCCGATTGTCTCACACCACTACCGGTTCGAGAGCATATCGCGGCCACCAACACCACCATCAGGAGTGAGGCGTATCGCATCAAGAATCAGATGCCGGACTTAGTCATCTCCTTCTTCACAGAGTTTGCTCTTCTGGCATGTGCGCCGGAGCTTATCGTGGCTTCCGCTCCGAATGTTTCTAATGAGCTGTGGATATCGATGAAGGTAACTAAGATCTTGTGCAACCACAAATGCTCTTCTGAATTTTCGTTGTGAGCTATTAACCCGAATCTGTTTTCTAATACGCACAGGCCGAGGAACTTCCGGTGATGCCCAAGGGAGAAGGGGTCGACACGGATGACAAGGTGTGGTTGAACACGGAGCTTTGCAAGACTTGCATTGTGGAGGGGAACTTCAAGGCTCCCGCGACAAAACAATTCGTCGCGGACGCCATGTCGGCAGTTCGTGCCAAAAAGGCAACAGTCTTCATTGCCGACGCGCTTTTCGGAGCTGGTTCGCACACATGGGACTCGAAGGATGCTGCGTGGGGTACGGACGACTTCAACGACGTGTTTGCTTTCGCCAGGCAAGACAACCCCCACAACCCCGGTGCGTACTAGATGACTGTGCTTTCATTTATCTCATTCCCGATTTACCCCCGCGCAGGCAGTTGAATATCCAGACTGGATCTTCTGACGTCCACACTGCTCTCGATGGGTGCCATTTCTTCATTCACCTCTCGGACCAACAACTTGGATCCGCAATCACAGCCGTTCAAAAACAAGCTGAGGACCTCATCTATCACGTCCTGACTTGGGCTAAGGATTGCGGGATGAAGATGGGCAGCTCTCTGCGTCACGACGCTGAGTACTACCTCTACGTTAGGAAGCCTCCGCCAAGCATCATAGCTGACAACATCCGTTTCGATGATCCCCGAAGGTGAGATTTGATCCGTGGAAAATAGCCGGCTTGTATTTATTTACTCGCTAAGCCGGTTGTGCCTTTCCAGGTTCTCTACATCCATCATGTTGGGTCACTTCAAAGACAGTTCGAAATTGAAGGACGAGAACAGACAGACGGTGAACAAGTACCAAAAGCCTATCGCTCTCTTCGCTAAGCACCTTAAGATGGCGGCAACAGACGGGACAACAATCGTCGACGTCACAGCCGGAACCGGGACAACCGCGGTGCGTGAGGGGTGCAACCCGGGTGAGTGTCTTAATGGGGTCAGCATAAAAAAATCAACGCCTTGTGCGGTTTGCCACGCCTTTTCCAGGTCGCTGCGGCCTTTTCCGTGTGGTGGGACCATATGGATCATAGCTACTCGTTCACACACAGGAACTTGAAGACGATCCTCATTGACAACCTGAAGACGCAAATCGCTGGGATGAAGTCCAGGATGACCTCATGGTTCAAAGAGAAACCAGCATGGGACGAGACTCAAAGACTGCGTCCAAGTGACTTCGAGAAGTGGCCGGGTCTACCCCATCCAATGACCGTGTCAGAGGAGTTCGCAGAGCGTCTTGCGGCAGCGAAGAAAAGGCAAGAGGCGGCAGAGCGCCGAGGGGATTATGTGATCGAAGATGATGATATGTAGTACAATTCCGCAAAATTAGCCGCTCATATGTTTTGTCCCGGCTTTGACAGAGTTTCAGCCCCGGACGGCACAAACTACTTGTAGCCATCACGGCCCCCGCTCTTTTTTGTCCCAGTTTGGACAGAGTTTCAGCCCCCGATGGCGCAAACTTCTTGTAACCATCCCGTTTCCTTCAATCTTTTGAGTTGTCCCTGCTTGGACGGAATTGGTTTCCCCGACTTGGCACAAAATGAACCAACCGGCATTCATATTAGCTTGCAATCCCACTGCTGCCCCCAAACCCTAATTTAGACCTAACCACAATGCACCGCGTGCCTCGGGGCAAAATAGGTTGCATTACTGTTGACGCATCAAACGGTATAGGCGCATAACCAAGGTGCCAAAGGGATCGAATGGTGTGCATATGTTGTTGACGAATCTTGTGTCACGCATAACCTTGGCGAGCGTCACCCGGCGACATGTCTCGCCAAAGTCGGGAGGAGAGCCAAGCGAGGCTCTCCCGCCCGACGAGCCCCAAAACCCGCCCTCGCCCGGCGGCAGCATGAGGCTCACGCCCCGAGGACCTTATGGGATCGGATGATGTCTCATGATCGGCGGATTTTGCGCGTCTCTCCCGACGGCCGCGAGGCCCACTACGTTGTGTCAGCACACAAGACCCACACAAATTAACACAACTACAAAGACTTTGTCATTGTGGGTTTCAGATTCGTAAAGTGCTCTGGCAATGCGGACGGTATTATGCTCGGTTGGTGCGACTCTGCTAAGGTTGTGACGAATCTCCAAACCGGAGAGCCTGCTTCCCGGACGCGGATTGGCCATGTCGCACTATGGCGGAGGTCAAGGGGGCAAGTGCGGTAGCTTTTTATCGCCCACAATCGTTAATACGAGTATGTCACCAACCCGGACAGTAGTCACGCTATATCGGGTCAGCGTGAAATCGTTACAAGTCGTGAACGCCGGACATTATGTCCCGATAGTATTAGTAAGGATATGTCGTGTCAACGTTAAATCGTTACAGGTGCGGAAGTATATTTTATCACCCACGGCTGTTCATACAAGCTTGTCGCTGCTATCATCAACCCCGGACAGTAGCGCTATGTCCTGACCACATATATAGTGTTAGTCACGCTATATCGTATCAGGGCTAAATCGCTCCAAGCGCGGTAGCTTTTAAACACCCAGCACAATCGTTCATACGAGTATGCCACCAATCCGGACAATAGTCAGCACGCCATATCGGGTCAGCGTGACATCGTCACAAGTCGTGAACGGCGGATATTGAAATAATGTCACGACAGTATTTGTAACGGCATATCGTGTCAACGTTGAATCGTTACATATGCGGTAGTATTCTATCACCCATGGTCGTTCATACAGTATGTCGATGTTGTCATCAAACCTTGTTTTCATAGTACCCACCATGATCGTTCATACGAGTATGTCACCAACCCAGGCAGTAGTCACGCTATTTGTCGGGTCAACGTGGAATCGTTACAAGTCGTGAACGCCGGACATGTCCTGACAGTATTAGCAACGATATATCGTGTCAACGATAATTCGTTCCGTGTGCGGTAGTATTTTACCACCCGCGATCGTTCATACGAGTATGGTCGTGTTATCGTGCTATCATCAACCCCGGACAGTGTTTGAAACGAGATATTGTATCAACGATTTGTCGTTACACGTGCGGTAGTTACTTATCACCCACGTTCATACAAATATTCCATCATCAACGCCGGACTCGGTGTCCCTAGCGCATAACAGTGTTAGCAACGATATACCGTGTCAAAGTTAAATCGTTACAAGTGGGCAGTTGTACAAGGTGATGGACGCATCGGCGGCGGCGGATGAGGAGGCGGAGGCGGTGGAGGAGGAGGCACGAGGAGGGAGAGACATCGGAGGCATCGGCGGTGGCTGCGGAGGAGGCGGAGGCAGAGGAGGAGGCGGAGGCGGAGGAGGAGGAGGTCGACTGGGGGGGGGGGGGGAGTACTACGGATGCGAACTAATAAAAGAGACATATATGAGCATATACGCATGCACCGTAGCAGTTCATACCAGCATTATATTTTAATTCAAAACTCACCTACTAGCTTTGCAACGATATGCGTGTCGAAGACTGGTGTGGTAGGTGATGGTCGGGAAGGGGGGGGGGGGGGGGGGAGGGGCGAGACGGCATGCCTCGTGTCAGCGCGGAAGTAAGAGTATCAAAGCCGTGTGCACTTATTTACACTTCACGTGCACATATTGGGTCAAATTGTAATCTCGTTTTATCGTTGCAACGAATACTCGTGTAGGGCCGCTGGTAAAAGCCGAAATCTGAAGCGGGTGAGTCTAACACGAGATGGCGTTGACACGTGCATGAGTGCAATGCAGTAACGGCGGTGGGAAATCATCCATGGAAATCGGGTTACGGTAGGATGTAGAGTGGCATTGTTGATATCAACCTGCAAATGCAGCACATGAAATCTTCTGCCCGCTGCCCGCAGCTCGCTGTCCGCTCCCCGTTGCCCGTTGCCCGTTGCCCGTTGCCCGCTGCCTTCTCGTTAACATGATGCCGTTCCCGCGCAAACACGACGAATCGTGTTCTCGATTACTCGTGTTTATCCTTAGCAACCCCGGGAAAAGGGCAAAACGCATACTGGGATGTCACATTTCAAGTTGAGTCTGGTTTTGCCAAAAAGGTCGCGCATGCAGTTTTACACGGTCAAGAGCCGAAATTGGCAGGATGGTTTCGCGAAAGCGTGGAGGGAAAACGGAAGCAGGGGGGGCGCTGCGTGGAACGCAGCGAAAACTGGAAGATGGCAGGCTCAGCTGTTGTGGCTGCTTTTATGTCTACTCGTGCTGCACCCAAAAAGGGCGCAACAACAGATGCCTAGTTCCCGTACCACTGAGCAGCACTTGTAGCCGAAAAGCGGTTAGGGAAAGGGAGGAAACCCCATAAACTAGTTTAGATCATTTCAAGTTGAGTCCGATTTTGCCAGTTATGAGCGAACGGAGAGAGCGGTGGATTGACGGAGAAGGGGTAGCGCCAGGTCATGTAGGAGGCACCGGGAAGGCCACCGCTGCGGAGTCGTGTCGGACTTGGAAGTGGCGGAGGGGGGCGATGTGGCCAAAGAAGAACCATGCGCCAGGTGAAGGAAGAACGTTGGGGTCGATGTAGTCCAGAACGACGTCGGAGTTAGTGGCCCATCCGCCTTGGTAGCGAATGTGGGACAATGGTACTCCGATGGCGTTAGCCGCAGACGTTGCTTCCTTGCGAATCAAGCAAGGCTGTGTGAGGTCCAGGAAGTGCCGGCGGGAGGGGCAGAGCTGGAGAGCAGGTCGATTGTCCGTTGTCCTAGCTCGTCCGAGCCGAAAGCGTCATGCAGTCGAGATCGCAGTGAGGCAGCCCCGGGCGCGACAGCTTCGGGCTCGTCAATCACGTAAGTGCGTTGTTTTACCGATAGAGTTCCAGAGGTGCGACTACTGTTTGCAAAGTACTCGGCAGCAGCGGTTAGATTCCCGGCGGCTGGCCGGTAGTTGCTGGACGGGTTTGCAGTAGCACCAGTACGGGTTTGCGGGGTTAGGTTGAGGTAGGAGGGCCGCCCCGCGCGCCCTTCGCGCTCGTAGCGCCTGTCACGCGCGTAACGTACACGTGCGAAGCGTGGTCGTTGTGAACCAGTTGTGACACGCAGTGTAACAATCGACGGACGCATCGATGGAATGGTACGGGAGGCGGTTGGTTGAGCCGCCATGTGCAGGTGTGCGGATGGTTGAGCCGCACTCGGCTGTAGCTGTAAGAAGCGCCGTACCGAGGAAGGTCTAAATGAAGTCTGTTAGGTGGGGGGGTCAGGTCCTGACACAGGGCGCTCATCCCGTCGTTGAGCTGCAAGGGTACGTTTCGCGGCGGTCACCGAAAGGTGGCCTCGCAAAGCTCCAGCAGCTCCGACGGAAGGCGCCCCACACCGTCACTCGTGCTCACCTTCGCGGCCACGCCCGCGTCCACCGCCACGCCCTCGTCCACGCCCGCGACCTGCAGCTGCTGCCGCCACCCGAGCAGTAGCGGTTGCTTTGGCGCTGCTGGCCATAGTCGCCTCGAAGACGCGACGCTCGTAGTCCCTCATGAGGTCCCCAAAAATCGCGGAACCCATATGCTCAGAAGCAGGTTGAAAGTGCTGAGCTCGCAGCACGTCCAGAACACCTTGGTCACCGTGCACACGCTTGATCTCATTACGCCTCCGTAAGAAGGCCGAACGAAAACGAAACGCCTTGTCGATGGCTTCGGGGTGGTTCCGAGCTCTCGCGAGGTAGGGGGTGAAGTCCTGATTTGTAGCAGGGACGTAAGGCAACAGCTCGTCGAGAGCCACGAAAAGTGCAGCCATGTGGGCGCCGAAACACGACATCCATAGATACTCCTCCTGAGCCGGCAGACGCCGGTCATCCTGCTTGAGGTACTCGTTCGTTAGGTCGGTGCTCAGGGGGAAGAGTCCAAGCACTCGGCTGACCGGTCGAACGGCCTCGTAACCAGACTTTGCTCTCTGCAGTAGTTCTGGCACCGCGAGGTAGTCATCCTCTTCACCCACGGATTTTGCTCCGACACGGCCGCCTTGGGCTAGCTCTAGCAAGTCGGGGCGCTCTGCGGCTCCCCCGCTGCATGTCGGCTGTCCCGCAATGCGCTGCCCGGAACCGGAACCATGTGCTCCTTCTCCATCAACAACACGCTCACGAGCCGTCAATTGAGCCATCGCAGTAGCCAACCCTCGCAGTTCTGCGTGTAGCGACTGCGTCGGCCCAACGACGGGTTCTTCTCCATCTAACATGGTAACGCACGGGCGTACGGATGAGAATATCACACACGGATGGCGAGCCGGGTGTGGTCTTGAACAACCTGGGGTGACCTTGCTTGCAACATGTTACGAGACAGTTTTAATATCGTTGCGTGCGTGGAACGCAGCGAAAACTGGAAGATGGCATGCTCAGCTGTTGTGGCTGCTTTTATGTCTACTCGTGCTGCACCCAAAAAGGGCGCAACGACAGGTGCCTAGTTCCCGTACCACTGAGCAGCACTTGTAGCCGAAAAGCGGTTAGGTCAAGGGAGGAAACCCCATCAACTAGTTTAGATTATTTCGCGGTGCCGGCCGCAACCGTAAACATATGCCGAATTTGCGGTTTCTACGGGCATTTTGTTACCCTTACGAATGTCTGCGACTACGGTTACGGCCGAAAATGAAAAGCAGCCTACCCATTTGAAAGGGCTTTTTGCGAATTAGGGTACTCGTGGGGCGGCAATTTGCAAAATTGGGGTACTTTTCCATAAATGCATTATGATCGGGATTATCCGTCCTTGCGCGAAATATATGCATTTGGCCACTAGACACGAGAATGTCCGACCATATCCAAAATCTGGGTCACATTTTGCACAGATGCACAATGTGACAAACAACCGCAAATGATTCAAATTCACAATTCAAATTCATATCTTACTACTACTACAGGTACGGGTATACTCCTCAAGCGATGCTGTCTTTGGCCGTAGTCCGCAGCCGGCGCCATCGCGCCGGCGTGTGTGGCTGCTTGGTCTCAGCGCGGTTTAGTCTTTCACCACGTCTGCGTGTCGTGACCGCTTGGCACATTTATTTCTCGTTCGCCACTCAAATCTGCTATCTAGCAGGGGAATATTCTAGCAAGTGGCGAGGGGGTGTCGAGCATGGGAAAAGGGCAAAATTATAGCGTAAACGGTGCAGGCCACTATACTTCACTTTTGACTCACTGAAAATGGGACAGTTTACTAGCTCGCGCGCCAAACAATGTACTACAGACATATATATATATATACAGCGCAAAGTACTGTATACTCGCCGTCGCCGCCGCCATCCCTTATCCCGCCCACTCGAGTGGAGGGGGGGCTGCGCATTACTACTAGTCGCTACTGGTATACCTTTCCACCACCGCCAAGGCTGCCCAGAACCCAAACCGGGCCGTGGCAGACAGTTATTTATAGGAAAGGATCCCACGCGACAAAGGCATGCAGGGTCTTAACTGACACAAAATGGCGCGAACGCCCGGATCCGTGACGTGAATGGACTCCGCCTACCTTCGGCGTAGGTCTGCAGGGCTGGTGAGTAGGCATCCTGCCGCCTCTTGCGTCCCTGCGTCCCTGCGTCCCTGTGCCTTACTTGCCATGCATTCCCTGCCATGTCGCGAGACTTGCAGCTCACGCTATCGGTTACTACCATGCAGGCTGGGGTAGGTCCCATCGCGATGGAGCTGCCTAGCAACCCCCCCCCCCCCCCCGCTTCCCCCCCGCACACGGCCACCCTCTCGAGAGTCTGCCAGCCGGCCCGCCCGACCCGCTCTACCAAGGGCTGCGTCTGCTCGACATGCCCCCACCCAACGCTCTCGTCGCGTGGCGGCCCTTGCCGTTGGACCCAGCCGGGCCGATACGTAGTCAGTGGCGGGTCAGGGGCAGGGCCCGCCAGCGGCAGACATGTCGCCGAGCTTGGCTGTCGCTGGCGATGCGGCCGAGGGCTGGCCTGCGCATAGCGATAGCCAGGCTGGGGAGAGCGGCGGCAGGGAGCCGTCGCGTCGGCAGCCACACTCTGTGGGACTTGCGCTGGCATTAGGCGCGGGTGGGGGCGTGCCGGATGCCTGCGGCTCGGAGGCTAAAGGCGCGACAACCACCATGCCCACGGTAAGAGCTGTGGAATAGGCGGGATGGAGGGCGGGGGGGCGCGGGGAGGGAGGTTGTGGCCGTGCTGTGATGTAATGCTGTGGTAGTGTGGTGCACCTTTGCATTTTTACGGCTTGCTAATTATGTCGCCATTGCACGTTCGACTGACAGCCCCCGACTCCCAAAACTAGCACGAGCAACGCACTCCCTGCCCCCGCTGCCGACGAGTTGCAGCCGGCTTTAAAAGAAGCAACGCCAGTCGCCAAGGTGGGCGGCCGTGCTGCGATGTAATGTAGTCATGGGCTTCTGTTGTTTTCGGCTTGCAATTATGTCGCCATCGCACGTTCGACCCACAGCCCCCGATTGCAAAGCACGAGCGACGCACCCCCTTGCCTTGCTGCCGACCTCAAATGAAGCGACGCCAGTCGCCACGGTGGGCGGCTTTGCTTCGATGTAAGGCTATGCTAGGCTGTTTTAGTTTTCGACTGGCTAATTATGTCGCCATCGCACGTTCCACCCACAGCCCCCGAGTGCAAAATGTGGCACAAGCGACGCACCCCCTTCGCCTTGCTGCCGACGAGTCTTAGCCGGCTCGCAGGCACCACCAGTCGCAAGGGTGGGCGGTCTTGCTGCGATGTAAGGTTAAGCTAGTCTTTTGTAGTTTCCGGCTTGCTAATTATTATGCCGCCATCGCACGTTCCACCGATAGCCCCCGAGTGCCAAACCTTGCACGAGCGACGCACCCCCTCGCCCGATGCTGACGAGTCGCAGCCGGCTTCAACCGAGGCGACGCACGTCGCCAAGGCGGGCGGCCTTGCTGCGACATAATGTTGCTGTCCACCTTTGCATTTTTATGGCTTGCTAAATATGTCGCCATCGCGCGTTCGACCTATCCCCCCCCCCCCCCCCCCCCGACTGCTAGCTGCACGAGCGACGCACCCCCTCGCCTTGCTGCCGCATAGTCGCAACCGGCCTCAAAAGAAGCGACGCCTGCGATGTGAGGCTATGTTGGGTTTTTTTAGCTTCCGACTTGCTGATTATGTAGGCGCCATCGCACATTCGACCAATACCTCCCGACTGCAAAATCTGGCACGAGCGGGGCACCCGCTGCCCCCGCTGCAAAAGGCCCGAACGACCCTCACAGTTTGCTCACAGTGGCGGCAATTCTTTGGTGACGCCTGTGCAGGCCGGGAGAAGCAAACATGGGGAAAAGGCAAGGGCAAACGCGGGCAGGGCAGTGCTGGCTCCAAGCGCGGCCGTGAGGAGGAGGGCGGAGCGCAAGATGGCCATCTCTACTATGGGGTGGGCACCGCTGAAGTGGTGCCGGGCGCAGCGGAGCCTGAGACTCTGGTGATGTATGCAAAAGTGCCCGCCAGAGATAAAGGTGGCTGCACTGCCGGCACCTTCTGGACTCGTCGCATTCGCAGGAAACTCCATAGTCGCCCGCAGAAACGCACTTCAGTCGACAACAAACTATGTGGACGGCTTGCAAGGAGTTGCAAGGGCAGCAATCCTCGCCTATTGTTGGTATACGCGACAATGCGCGCCTGGGTGACCTGGTACTCGGAGTGACAGTCGTGTTGTATGGCAGTCGTGTTGACGCACCCCCTTGCGTGCCTGTTGCCGAGCCGCAGCCGGCCTCGACAGGGGCGCCGCGAGTCGCCAAGGTGGGTTGGCCCCGCTGCACGTATGTTGCCATTGCGCACCTATTACTTTTACGGCTCCCTAATAGAGTCGACATCGCACGTTGGCCCCGCATACCCCGAGCGCAGAGGCTTGCCCGAGCGACGCACCCCCTCGAAGCGCTGCTCCCGAGTCGCAGCCGGCCTCGACAGGGGCGCCTCATGTCGCCAAGGTGGGTTGGACCCGCTGCACCTTTATTGCCGTTGCGCACTTGTTACTTTTACGGCATGCTAACTGAGTCGCCATCGCACGTTGGCCCCCGCAGACCCCAAGCGCAGAAGCTGGCCCGAGCGACGAACCCCCTCGCGGCGCTGCTCCTGACACGCATGCCAAACGCTCTCGTCGCGTGGCGGCCCTTGCCGTTGGACAGCCGCTGGGCCGATACGCAGGCAGTGGCGGGTCAGGGGCAGGGCCCGCCAGCGGCGGACATGTCGCCGAGTTTGGCTTGCCTACGAGGGCTTGCCTACGCCTGGCGATAGCCATGCAGGGGAGAGCGGCGGGCAGGGAGCCGGCGCGTCGGCAGCCACACTCTCTGGACTTGCGCTCGCATTCGGCGGGGGTGAGGGCGTGCCGGATGCCAGCGGCTCGGAGGCTAAAGGCGCGACAACCACCATGCCCACTGTAAGAGATGCGGAATAGGCGGGATGGAGGGCAGGGTGGAGGGGGGGGGGGGTTGGCCGTGCTGCGATAAAATGTTGTGGTGCACCTTTGTAATTTTACGGCTTGCTAATTATGTCGCCATAGCATGTTCGACCCACAGCATCCGACTGCAAAAGCTGCCACGAGCAACGCACTCCACGCCCCCGCTGCCGACGAGTTGCAGCCGGCTTTAAAAGAAGCAACGCCAGTCGCCAAGGTGGGCGGCCGTGCTGCGATGTAAGGTTATCCTGGGCTTCTGTTGTTTTCGGCTTGCTAATTTTGTCGCCATCGCACGTTCGACCCACAGCCCCCGAGCGACGCACCCCCTCGCTTTGCTGCCGACGAGTCGCAGCCGGCTCGCAAGAGGCGCCGGGAGTCGCAAGGGTGGGCGGCCTTGCTGCGATGCTGTAAGGCTATGCTAGGTTGTTTTAGTTAGTTTCCGACTTGCTTATTCTGTCGCCATCGCACGTTCGTCCGACAGCCCCCGAGTGCAAAAGCTGGCACGAGCGACGCACCCCCTCGCCTTGCTACCGATGAGTCACAGCCGGCTTGCAAGAGGCGCCGCGAGTCGCCAAGGTGGGCGGCCTTTCTGCGAGTTAAGGCTATGCTGGGCTGTTTCAGTTTTCGGCTTGCTAGTTATAATGTCGCCGTCGCACGTTCGACCCACATCCCCGAGTGCAAAAGCTGGCACAAGCGACGCATCTCCTCGCCCGCCGCCAACGAGTCGCAGTCGCCCTCAAAAGAAGCGACGCACGTCGCCAAGGTGGTCGGCTTTGCTGCGACATAATGCTGTTGTCCACCTTTGCATTTTATGGCTTGCTACTTATGTCGCCATCGCGCGTTCAACCTACTACCCACATCCCCCCGACTGCTAGATGCACGAGCGACGCACCCCCTCGCCTTGCTGCCGCATAGTCGCAACCGGCCTCAAAAGAAGCGACGCCAGTCGCAAGGTGGGCGGCCTTGCTGTAATGTATCCGTTGGTTCAACCGCAGGTGACTGCTACCTGCACGCGGAAATATTTTGACGAGGGGCAGCATACCTTTGTAGCCGCCGAGGCATACAAGAACCGCCAATTAGTAGGGAGGCCTGAGATTACCGACTTGACCGCTTTGTAGTCGGCATATTCAGTGTGGCCGTCTTCGGCAGGAAGCCAGTGACCGATATGGTGTGGTTGTACCTCAGCTCCAGCCGGGGTGGGCCGTGGGGCCCCTGCAACTGCCGTGTCGGAACGCTTAGCGCTGCCTTGCATACCGGGGCTGCCTGCGGCACCCTCTTCAGACGCCACTACTTCGGCCAAAGACGAAGGGGGGCGCTGGCCACCCCCCTTAACGACTCTTTCAAGGTCGCAACATCACGCAAGGCTGCCCCACGCGAGGAGACGGGCCGCCCGACGGCAGACCCGGTACAACTTGTTGCCATCTCGAGAAGAACTTCCCTACTCAACATTCCCTCATGATCTTGAAGGAGTTCCCGCACCTCCCCAAGTGCAGCGCGAAGTTCGTGTATAGTCCCCAAGGGGGAACCCATACTGACCCCGCAGCCCTACTTCCTACTTGTTTCAGCGAGAACTGTTAGACATGTGTGGGAGGCGGAGAACTGCCTCGACTTCGCGGCAACCTACCTACCTACCTACCTTCGCAGAACCTGCCTCGACCCGCCGCCTTTGCCTCGTTCCGCCGCCACCAAGTGATCATGTACTTTGCGCCAGTACACGCGAACCCTAAAAACCTGCACAGGGTTTAAAGCTAGTAAGTTGTCCCATTTTCAGTGAGTCAAAAGTGAAGTATAGTGGCCTGTACCGTTTACGCTATAATCTTGTCCCATTCCCAGCAACCCCCCAACACGGAGCTCCAGCATATTTTCACCCATGCGCACGATGTGCTGGGCTATCACTATTGTGCGCTCGGGGCATCCCGCTTTCAATCCGGGGTTGATGAAGTTGATGAAAACACGCAAGTCTTGAAAACCCTAAAGCCTAAGGTGACAAGAAACAACTACCTCATATGTAACGATTTAACGTTGACACCACAAATCGTTAATAAGTTTGTGGTGCGACGATAAACCGTTGCGCCGATGATAGATGGTATTGGTTTCGCCGAAAAAAATACTGCAACGAATAATCGTGTCAACGATACGTCGTTCAGACACACAGGTCATATCAGTCCTGCTCTCTGGCTCCGAAACCATGTAGTTATCGTGATGCGCCGCTGCGTGTGTCGCGTGCATGCGGCGCAGAAGGGGGAGTTTGACGGACCGGATTGATAAGTGGGTGGGTGGGGGGGGGAGGGGGTGGGAGTGGGGGTGTGATGAACCGACTCCATGGGAGTACGTTGGAATGACATACTCAGGATTGGCGGCGTATCTCGGAAAATGTGCGATAGTATACGCAATGCGCTATTGCGGTGATTTGCAAACGCGCCCACGCGAAATATATGACATATGCATTATTATCTCCCAAAATGGCGAGGGGATCGCAACACCGTAAACTATGTCCAATGACGACACCTTGCAACCCTGCCTGCCGCCATTTTGGTAGATAATGTGCGACGCCGGGTACGGCTGTCAAATGATAAATATGATAACACACTGTGAGATTATTACCACATGTGCCCATGTGAAAACCGGCGTCATGCATTATCTCCCAAAATGCCGTGCGAATCGTAACAATGTACGTGCAATGACGACACCTTGCAACCCCCGCGTTATTATGGGAGAAAGTGTGTGAAGCCGGGTACGGCTGTCAATATATGGTATTACACACCGTGTGATTATTACCACATGTGCACACGTGACACCGGCGTCATGCATTATCTCCCAAAATGGCGTACAAATCGTAGCACTGTATGTGCAATGACGACACCTTGCAACCTCCGCAATATTTTGAAAGATAAAGCATGACACCGGTTTCACATGGGCATATGTGATAATAATAATCACACGGTGTGAAAAAAAATCGACAGCCGTACCCGGCTTCACACACTTTCTCCCATAATAACGCGGGGGTTGCAAGGTGTCGTCATTGCACACATACATTGTTACGATTCGTACGCCATTTAGGGAAATAATGCGTGACGCCGGTTTCACATGGGCACATGTTGTAATAATAATCACACGGTGTGTAATAATGTTTATTATTTGACAGCTGTACCCGGCGTCACACATTATCTACCAAAATGTCGTCGGGGTTGCAAGGTGTCGTCATTGCACGTAGTTTACGGTGTTGCGACCCCCTCGCCATTTTGGGAGATAATAATGCATATGTCATATATTTCGCGTGGGCACGTTTGGTAATCGCCGCAATAGCGCATTGCGTATACTATCGCACATTTTCCGAGATACGCCGCCAATCCTGAGTATGTCATTCCAACGTACTCCCATGGAGTCGGTTCATCACCCCCCCCCCCCCCCCCCCACCCACTTATCAATCCGGTCCGTCAAACTCCCCCTTCCGCGCCGCATGCACGCGACACACGCAGCGGCGCATCACGATAACTACATGGTCTCGGAGCCAGAGCATGACTGATATAACCTGTGTGAACGACGTATCGTTGACACGATTATTCGTTGCAGTATTTTTTTCGGCGAAATCAATACCATCTATCATCGGCGCAACGGTTTATCGTCGCACCACAAACTTATTATCGATTTGTGGTGTCAACGTTAAATCGTTACATATGAGGTAGTTGTTTCTTGTCACCTTAGGCTTTAGGGTTTTCAAGACTTGCGTGTTTTCATCAACTTCATCAACCCCGGATTGAAAGCGGGATGCCCCGAGCGCACAATAGTGATAGTCCAGCACATCGTGCGCATGGGTGAAAATATGCTGGAGCTCCGTGTTGGGGGGTTGCGAAGGATAAACACGAGTAATCGAGAACACGATTCGTCGTGTTTGCGCAGGAACGGCAGCATGTTAACGAGAAGGCAGCGGGCAGCGGGCAACGGGCAACGGGGAGCGGACAGCGAGCTGCGGGCATCAGGCAGAAGATTTCATGTGCTGCATTTGCAGGTTGATATCAACAATGCCACTCTACATTTTATATACCGAAACCCGATTTCCATGGATGATTTCCCACCGCCGTTATTGCATTTCACTCATGCACGTGTCAACGCCATCTCGTGTTAGACTCACCCGCTTCAGATTTCGGCTTTTACCAGCGGTCCTACACGAGTATTCGTTGCAACGATAAAACGTGATTACAATTTGACCCAGTATGTGCACAATAAGTGTATAAATAAGTGCACACGGCTTTGATACTCTTACTTCCGCGCTGACACGAGGCATGCCGTCTCGCCCCCCCCCCCCCCCCCCCCCCTTCCCCTCCTCCCAACCATCACCTACCACACCAGTGTACGACACGCAGATCGTCGCAAAGCTAGTAGGTGAGCACTAAATTACAATAATACTGGTATCAGCTACTACGGTGCATGGGTATATGCTCAGACCACGACGCGTCGGGAAGTCGCGAGGATGTTCAACGCGGACGGCACCATGGAATATCTTTGGATGGCACCCTATGCCCATACATTCTGGCTGTCACATGGAATATCTCGATTAGCGCCTACTACTCGTTTGAATCATAGAGTAAACAAAATCGAAAGCACTCAGGCGAACATTCTAGAGGCCAATTAAAAGCGGCCTACCGCCCGCAAAAGGCGGGACAGGTGAAGGTAACGCGCCCGACTGAGAATTCGGGCCACCCTCGCACACGCTCGGCGAACCATGTTCGCGCCTGGCGACCTCAGCTGCTGGGTGGCTGACGAAGCAGCGGCGTCTGATGAGACAGCGTGCCCGCTCCCGGGGCGCCACCATACCGAGCATCCCGATGAAATCCCCCACGACAAGGGCTTATTCTTGGTGCTCCCGAGGAAGCACCGTGCGCCCCTCGAAGAGAGTGCGCCTCGTTTTGCATCCAAGCACGCGACAGCACGGACAGTGCGGGGCGCCCCGGTGCGCATCTCCCCCACCGTTACAAAGACTATGCTGGTGTAGTCGGACATGTCCAAGATGGTCGGAGCGGCCCGCTTTGCCCGTGCTCGGTGCCATGCCACGCGGCATCCCGTGCCGCTAGCCCCGGTTGCATGTTGATATCTTCGATGCCTTTTTTATGCTTGATACTTATCGATCGTCTTTGATGCGGATCCGTAGCTAATCGTGACTCACACCATCATCGCGATGCGTGTTGGTACGAGTCCATCCGGAGATTTGCGTGTCAAGTCACGAGCAAGCGGCGGTGCGCGTGGAGTGGACTGCGGTTCATCGTGTCAAGCCGGACGAGTGATATGGCTGTGTCCTTGGGCACCGAATTTCCTTATTTTAATGAGCTACCAAGCCGACCCTCCGAGGAGTGGCACATTATGATGTGAACAATGCTCTGGTTTGTGCATTTCATCTTATTTCTGCCTTATTATGCCTACCCATATATAGGCGTAATTATGCTATCAGCAATTGACCAGTGTGATACATGTGCTGCACAGGTGCATATTCGCCAACTAGTTGATTGTAAGAAAGTAGTGATTGTAATATCACTAACTTCCAGTACGTCCCACC
The DNA here is from genome assembly GCA_006384855.1 of Tetraselmis striata. Lineage (NCBI taxonomy): Eukaryota > Viridiplantae > Chlorophyta > Chlorodendrophyceae > Chlorodendrales > Chlorodendraceae > Tetraselmis > Tetraselmis striata. The sequence continues at coordinate 20,329 of VCJN01000910.1, forward strand.
CCCATGTGCCACCAGCCACACTATACGACCCTGCAGCATCAAGCCGCGGCGAGAGCACAGTCCGACCGTGAGAGGAGCACCTTCGATGTCAACACTACGCACTCCTCGCACCCGCTCAAGCCGGGCAGCAGCCACCGAACAAGAAAGGCAAGCAAGGGGAAAAGCAAGCCCACACCCGCAACCATGCCCCACCCATAGGTTAATTATGCATATAGCTGAGTATATTATGCAGACTGTAAGAATATCTGTTGTACGTAGTATGCCCGCTGCCCAGGCGCTTCACAAGGCTGAAGTTTTCTTGCTCTGAGTGCGTCCCATGAGAAGCTGCGCCTGCTGCCCCTTGCTAGGGTGCGGGAGCCGGCTTTGTTTGGCGTGGGGACTAGTCGCTATACCCCACGGGATGCCAAAGCAACTCTGCGAGTTCAATCAGCGCTCCATATACTCTTTGATTACAAGAGCAAATGTCGGAGAGAAATCGCTCAGGATGGATATACTCTCCACTTATTAGAGTCGCCTATGTCAAATAGATAGGAAGGAAAGCTCAACCAAGCAAGGGACAGCTGGAAGCTGACCTGACCTGGCTGTGTTGGAAATTTCTAAGAAAAAGCACATCAGTAGAAGCAAATATCACAGAACTCGTGCACTGAGGCATACATCGTGTTGGACCATTGCTGCGAGGGGAGCACGAACATACTGGCCTACACATCCTCGTAACTGACAGCTCGTGCAGTACTGATTCCAGGAGATTCAAGGTCTTCAACGGGAGTTGTCTCATAAGGCTGCTTGCTTCCAGGCGGCAAGGGCACAACTTTTGTTGTTTTTATGGCTGGCATTGGCTTGGCGCCTGCATTTCCGCCCATTCTGCTGGCGGATGCCGATGATTTTGCGCCACCCATGACGGATTTCGACCCGCCGGCGATGGACGAGCGGAACCCACCCGCCTTATTCTTCTTGTTCTTCAGCACATGAAGGCCGAGGTCCTCGCTGAGCATTTTGCACACCTCTGTCCCACGGAAGCTGTTGCCATTCTCATCCAGCGGCGGCGAGAAGACCGCGATGCCACACACGCCAGGGACTACTGCAAGAAGGCACCTGTACAGCAAAGGGGCCCGCATGCGAAGCATAGAGCTCACGCCAACATTGATCAACTATCGCAGTGCACAGCATGGGCTATACCCTGCAATTCATTATTTGTCACATCTCTTCCGGTGCTGCAGATTTTAGACTTCGGGTTTTAGGGGGTTTGGTTTCAAGTGTTAGGGTTTAGGTTAAAACCTGTAAAAAACTAAAGTCCATGAGTCAATGGGCACTTCATCCATGGAGGTCAAAATCACGCGACAGAACATGGGAATGGGGGAGCCTACCCGCTTACACCCGATTTCGCGGGCAGTCCAACATCCCTCATCCAATTTCCAGCTCCATTGTACATGCCTGCAGTCAGACAGTATCTGAAATCAGTCTCCGCCACTGATATTTCCTACAAGAGTCCAGGAAGCCAAGAAGCCTCAAAATCGGGCCTTTGGGGAAGGGAGAGACGGGAATGTCGAAACAGGGATCCCTACCACACGTCATCATCACACTGCTGACTGCTTCAGCAGTGTCAGGATCTATCACGGCCTTCTTTGTCTTTGGATTCTTTCCTTTGTTGGCGACTGTCGCCCCCATCACCTGAACCATGATAACAGAAGCACCCCGCAATCAGCATTGTTCAGGGCACGTCCACATCGCAGCATGGCGCCATTGAGAATAAGCATCAGCCATATACACACCGCGAGCTCCTTCACGTCGACCAGAGTAGAGCAGCCCATGAAATAAGCCTCAAGGCCCTCTGTGCTGTCAGTCTCCGTCTCCACACAGCCATACTTGAGCAGCTCTCCAGCGATCCTTCGGTTCTGGTCGCCAGTTTGCGACTCGCCCTACATGCAGCAAGGCACATTGTTCAGACAGCGTATCACCACTGAACAGGCACATTGGCCCGCTGACCAACACAGCGTAGTTTCAGAGGTACCTCATAACATCTCTTGTCCAGTTGTAGTTCCTTGGTTGCGCAGCTAGACATGAAGTCGTTCATCTGCTGGTACCGGTCTTCTCTAGCTAGCTGTGGAAATGCCAGGCAGCAGGATGCAATGGCGCCTTGATTGACGAGAGGGTTGTACGGTCGGCCATTCAGAAGCTCATGAGAGTTGAATGCCTGCCCCGAAGGCTCCACGTTGATCTTGGTGTTTGTGTACTCAATATCTTGCAGCTCAATCATCTGGGCATACATGAATGGTTTTGCTGCGGACTGTATGGTAAACTTCTGGCTGTCGTCGCCAACAGAGTATACCTTCCCTTTTACTGTGCAGATGGCTATCGCAAAATGGTTGGGATTACCAGAAGCCAACGCAGGGATATAATCCGCCACCTTCCCGCCCTGCATGTCGTGCACATTGGAGTGGACTTCTGAGATGATCTTCTTCACATTGACCCCAATGAGAGGGTTGGTCTTCTTGGCTTGCTCTCGGCGGTATATGAAGAAGCTGGCGGCTGCAATGACACACAGCGCTCCCAAGCCGGAGCCCATGTATACAGCAAGCATGTCCTTCACTGTTCCATCGGCTGGAATCTGTTGGCATGGGAATGGCAGTGCTTATGGCTCAGAGGAAAGACATCAGCGTGCTGTATGCCATACGACACTACAACACAGTCATAATACGCGATAAATATCTTGTGGTACTGTGCTAAACAATAGAAAAATCTCGGGTTTTAGTCCTATCTCTTAGTCCTATCTGAGTCCTTTCATTCATTGATGCAAATAACAATGAATAATTGCAATGAAAGTTAAAAGACTGCATTTTATTTTCAATTGCACGTAAATCAATCCAAATGCCATGTAAAATCGAATATTTCAAGAATGAAGTGTTTAATGTATGTGCTAACATTGCGTACCTGTGGATATACGGTTCCATCAGCCCATATTATGGGGAGACTGTCATTAAACTTGAAGCCACCCTCCTGATTCCAGGTGATCACAACATCATTGGTGGCTGTCTCAGCCACCGGTCGCTTTGAATATGTGTCAAAGCGTACATTGAGACCAGTTGATTTCAGGTCCCCACTGGAATCCCATTCCAGGTAGCCATATACAGCCTGAAGACCAGGGACAATCCCATTTCGTAGCACCGAGATAACATCTGATCCAGTGGGTACTTTGCCCTCTCCGGAAGCTCCGATGGCCGAAGAAACTGCTGTTGCGAGGAGCCACACAGCATCATAGGCATGCATGGTGTACGAGTCTGAGAGATCATTAGATTCGTAATACTTCAAAACATCTGCTGTATTTTCAGCAAGCTCTGTGCTGTCCAGCATTTGTTGATCAGGTGAACGGGGATCCGCCATCACGGTTTCATTGCCTGGTGCTTCACAATTGCATTGTTGGGCACCACCTGCACAGTGCCGAGTAGCAAGCATTGTTGGGGCCCATTGCCAAGTGATAGTAGCCAGGGGCTCGAATGCCCAACAGCACGATTGTCAACAAGCAACATTCAGGGTTGATTCAGAATTCAAGGGGCAGACATCGCTGACAGTACCACAATCCAACTTACCTGCTCCTGACATCTGAACACCTCTGGCTAGGCCCATGCGTAACGCATCCTCAAAGCTGTCTTGGAAATTCACCATCTTTCCCTAACAATGCCAACAACAGCATGTCAACAAATTAAAGGCTTCTTTCACCAATCAAAAGTGATTAGCCCGTTCGTGAGCGGGGCAAGGAATTTTTCAAGGAGGCTGCACTACTACCTTGAGTCTTGATGCCACCTGTGTAGCAGCAGGGCTAGCAGATATGCCAATCATCCCCTCCACCAGCCTCAATAGCTCTGGATCCTCCTCAAATAGATCTTGGTTGCTGTCCAGCACGTCTGCAACAGGAACTCCTCCCGAAAACCACACCAACTTCTTCATATCTTCTCCAAAGATAGTATTTGCAGCACGGAGGATCATTGGTACGTATTGACTAAATGTGATAGTGACCACAATCTGACAGGACACATCACGCACAACCACGGCGTCAGACTTCTTCCGGTATTGCAGCAATAGCATCTAGAAACATGCAAACATGTACTGCAATTGTGCATCACCTTCATACCACTTTGCTTGAGGGCTTCAACGGCCTCAGCAACAGTCGTTTCCGTTACAACCATGCCCAGGGACATTGTTTGGTAGGAAAGCTCAGAATTCCGCATTGCTTTAGTAAAGGCATCCGCATAGCCGGTGCCAAATAGGTCTCTGTTGTGAAGAAGCGCCACCTGGAAAGAAATTCGTCAGCAGCACAGTGGCTGCTCAGCACCTCATCATATTGATAGGAAGTGTGAGACAATAGGCATTGACGCAATAGGATGGGTTTACCTGCTGCCACCCAAACTCTTTGCATAGCAGGACAATGGTTTCAGCCAAATCTCCATCCGAATATGCAGATCTCGCGAAGGAGGGGTAAGTATCCTGTGAAAGGGCGGCAACACAGCGAAGTCAATCTTGATCCACAATAACAATAGAAATCAAACATGAGAAACAGCTGAAATCACTGAGAAACAGAAATGATGAAATGGCTGGAAATCGGCATTGCAAGACTTCGAGGGGCAACCTTGTCAGAGAGCGCAGGAGAGGTTGCCGCTGAAGACACCAGAAATTGATCTGCAGCATCACATGGTAGATTACGTGACTGCAGCAGCTAGCTAAATGCACATAACGCTCAAAGGACGATGTTGGAGCACTCTATACAAACTCATCCGAGAAGATGCTCACCTGAGACAGCTGCCAGCTGAGACACAATGTTGCTTTGCGCAGATGTGGTTGTCCTTAAATTGCAACAGAACAGTTGAACATATCCGTCAGCAGCAATTGAGTTATGATCACATTTACGACACTCCAGTGTTGCAGTACACAACTCCATGCCATCAAAAGCTACCGTACCCAACCATGTATGACACCCCAGCTTGCTGGCATTGTACAGCAGAGATGGCTGCTAGCTTGGAGCTAAAGTCCTCCATGTCGAAGATCAATGGGCTGATTCTCAGTTTTTTTCCTGCAGCAAAATAGAAAAAAAACAGTCATAAAAGCACAGTGACCCAGGACATGCCCAGCTGGGGAAGGGCAAACTAATCACATCATTGCGCCCTAAGAATTGTAACTACAACATTGCATCAATACTACTGCAAGTCCGCCCTTTCGCGATGGATTCAGCCTGAATCGACCGTGACAGTGTATCTGGTAAAGCCAAAACAAGCCATGCTACTATGCCTCTGCGTTGGCGCCGCGCTAGCAGGAATCTCTGCTGTTCAATATCTTTTCACATGCAGTAGCAGGGACAAACACATGCTACCCGTTCCTTAGTGTACAAAGAAGACCAAAAGCTCTGCGCAACAATAATTTCACTCATGCAATGTTACTTGGGCCCCAGCACTGGCCGCAGGGTAGCTGGGGAAGCACACCCGCTGCAGAGGCCTGAGAGTAGGACTCACATGCACTAAAAAAACTACGGCCTCGGTGCTTGTGCATGTTTGATAGATGAGCATCCTTTGTCCGAGGTAGTGCTCATGAGAGCAATTATACCCTGATAGTATGGCTATATTATCAGACCTAGCAATGCATCTCGTATGCAGTAGCTATATTGTAAAGTGACTATATGATCTCAGGCAGGCATTCAGGAAACAGAGATTACAGCCGCAGTGGGGATGCAAGACTTACCAAGCGGAGAAATGAGCGCCTCACAACCTCTCCCAATAATTGAACAATCTCTTGCGTTGATGTGCTCAGTCGCTAGCATTGCTGCAGCCGCCCATCTCAAAGGAGCGTCAGAAGTGAGCGAAGGTGGTCCTCCATCCGATGAAGGAGTAAATAGCTGGAAAAGATAGCAGGCGTCGACCTCCACGAGGTCAGAGTTGCTCAAAACAGGGTTCTCCACAGTCTGCGCCACAGCACGACCTGCGGCATTGGGTAGCGCGCAGCTTGCTTGACTCAGAGTCATATATTACAGGCATTCGAATCAGCGCCGGCTTCAAGTTGAAAAGCTCGTGCACAGTAATAATTATTTCATTCACTTGTGCAGTCACCGTGTTTGCGCCTCTAATTTGGACCATGGGTACTGCGATATTTTGCTGTACAACTACTACATGATACAGTACTATGGTATTGCTCGCTGCTGCTGGCTTTGTTCAGGATATCTTGGTGATATTGCGGACGGCTCTGCCGATACTGCGCTAAACATGTAACAGGACAGCCCTACCAGTTGCGCGCCTATCGCGCTATGCCGCGACGCCGGCGGCATCGGGGCAACGCAGGCGCGTGCGCAAGACCACCACCGCGCAGGAGACAGCAAAACCTCCGGCACGGTGGGATTAACTTCGCCAGGTTCGAACGCTGGGCCCTCACAGCCCACCCGGTAGCAACGTCCCGCAGGGCATCTTGCCCTTTCCAGGTGGTCAGACATGAGGGCCGCGCGTGCCAACTTGGTGATCCGTCGCAGCGTCGCCTAATCCTAGTACAAGGCTGGAAGGCTGTTCAGACGACTCGTAGTCTATCACCCATAGCTCAGCAATTTCTCATCAGAATTTTGTGAAATTTTGGGCAGTTAATTGTTTTTGGGTAAGGTTCTGGGAAACGACATGCCAGAAAGAGGTCATCAGTTTCTGGGGGGTGCTGTGAACTTTACCACGGGTGTTGTGCCTCCCCTCAGATCCAAAGCAAAAGCAGGCAATTAATCGTTCGAGATTTTAACCATTTTTGACCCCATTAGGGAACCGGTAGCTAAATACTACAGCTCTGAAAGATGAACATTCTGGCTGAAAGACTTTATGAAAACCCTATAAAACCCTTAATCTAGCTAGCCCTAAAGTTTCCTACAGAATTTTAGGGCTTTTTTCCAGAAAATCCCCCCTGCCAAAACTTAGTTCAGGTTCAATAACCTATATTCCTGGGTTGAAAAGATAAAATCCTAGCTATTCCAGAACGAGTACTTTTAAAAACCCTATTCAACCTGCCGGATCAGCCTCACAGGGACTAGGGTACTACTGTTACACTACCAAGTACTGCAGAGCTTTGCTGAAAAGCCGGCGCACCATGCGCCGGCACCGCCGGCGATGACGGCGACGGCGCGACGCTGATGAGGACAGGTAGCGACTATCGGCCAAGCGCGCCCGTACGAGGCTCGGAAGTGTGTATCATTATATTAGTAGACAGCGACTAGTACATACAGTACGAACAAAGACTCCGTTTCTGCCGCGGTGCAAGTAGCGGCACATCGCCGTGTTGCAGGGTCGCAACGCATCGTCCTCGTCGAAACGCACTGTTTTCGGTCATTGCTACAAGCAAGTTAGTAGATGCCGCGGGGCCTGCAGACCCTGCAGTTTGCTTGTAGCGGTGGCAGGATCTGCGATCAATCGTCGAGCACGCAAAGTACCGTTTTTTTTTTGGCAGAGTCCGCCAGTAGGACCCTATAGTTCTCCTGGCCTCGTATAGGTCATTTTGTGGGCACGTCTACGACAGACCCCCCCCCCCCCCCCCCCCCCCCCCCCAACATCCTTTTTTTTCCTCTCCCACCCCTGGGACAGGACTGGCACCAGTGAAACCTTTGTAGCGTCTCTACCATAATACGTACGCACTGTTGCGGTACGTGCAATGTTTACATCGCAATGCGTTACGGTTGGCACCTCGTCAGGGAAAGGTCCCGTAAAACGGTGTACGCCGCCCGCTGCGACTGTCAACGTGCAAGCAACTAACTGCTGTCTACTCTCTAAAAAGCTCGAGATAAATAATCGACCCTACGACATGACGGTAGCAGCTAATGAATCTGGCGTCGGCGGCGCGGCGGGCGTAGCGGCACCGTGAAGTGCATGTGCAGTACGTCACCACGACCACCGGAAGGCACTTACTGACGACCACCCGACTCTGAAGGAGTCTCTCATTCACTTGTCGGCACGGTGGCACAGTACAAATACTGCGATGTCATTATTGCAAACTACTGTAAGAGGGTAGTTACACGAACAGCAAAAAATGCTCTGCTGTACAGCAGTTGCTTCGCTGTGCCGGCAATGGGGATCTTCAAACAGCTAGTAAAAACTAGGCCACGACGGCGGCTTCGTCTGTTCGTCATATAGCAGCTCGTAGTCGGTATCCACGACGCTGCTTTGTCATATAGAGGCTCAAGGCTACGGGTATGTACGCCATGAAGGGCGTGTGTGTGACTGATGCCGCACCTTAACTGCACGTCAGGGTGATTAGTAGCTGATAGGCAGTGGAGATATTTATTCGGTCATTATGCTTGTATTTATTCGCCCATGTAATAGCGACAAAGTGATCCCAGTATGTATGGATGCATGTAGGACCGTGCCTGAAGCCATCGTAACTGGACGTTCGAAGACCCAGCTAGGTGATGTATGCAAGGGGTTGGGGGCGTCGAATGGCGGAGGGGGAGGGGCGGGAAGGCATTGCGTAGTAGGCGGAATGAATATATGCGCATCGTGCGCAAGAAAGAACAACAAGCAGTTCGGGCGCTTTACCGCATCGGCGGTCAGATAAATAAAACAGCCAAACTTAAGCTCCGCTCAAACAACAAAACAAAGGGCAGATATCTAAGCCCCAGTGATACAAGAACTAGGGACCTTCGTTGCTGTCAGCGACGGTATCTCCACACATATGTCGTGTGCAGAAACATCCATGAAACGTTGAGGGTGGCGCACCGGGCCATACCTGTCATTGAAGAGAACAGCAGGCAGCTTAAAAGAGCCAGAAGTACGATTCGCGGCGTTGCTGCCGCGACAAAACACCCATCAGAACGACCAGGGCGGTCCTTGCTGCAGAGCAGTAGCAGCGACAACCCGTGAACCTTCTTCCACATTATAGTCCTCCAGAGACTAGTGCGTCGCCGCCGCATGCACTTGAACGACCGGTGATTGAGAAGATATTGCTGGCCGTCATTCTGATGTGATGGTGGTGCGGAAAACAAGACTATATGACTGCTGGCGAGAGCTATTCGTGCTGTACCGGTAGCTGCAGCTGTTCTGCATGTGAAGATAATAATACAATCCCCCTCGTCTGATGGAAAAAGTCCCGGACAAGAACCGAAGACTCAGCGACAAATCTCCGCAGTCGGGGTGGCGGAAGGCTGCAACAAGGATAGCCAATATGCAATATGCACACGGGTAAAGGTACCTGTAGTAAAGGTACCCGTGCACATTATCTAGCGGCGGTGTGCGGCGGCGGCGGCGGCATGCTCCGCGAGGAGGTCCAGACGGTCGTAGTCGCTACCAGTACTTTCGGCCGCATCATTGGCAGCCCCAGGTCTCGCGCCGCCGCGCTCCGCGCGTGCACTCTATGCTCTACAGTGTGTACTACTACAGGGTATACATGGTATACAGGGTATACCTGCGTAATTACGCGAGCTAGCTGCAAAAGGCGATCAGGAAACCACCCGAATATGCAATAGAAAACGTCCACAGCAGCAGTTGCGAGGTGGAAGGGTACCCTGTATACGACTAGTACTATCATAATAAGTTATTCATGCAGCTTGGGCAGTCGCGTACGCTGATCATGTGGCACGTTGCTATGGGGGCGACTCCAATCACGCCGCACACGAGTGGGCGGCACATATGGCCTTTCCGACGTTTGCCACGACGTGAAGTCCTGCGCCATGGGCATGGGTGTCTAGATCCTCACGGACCCGTCGGTGCTTGTTTCTCTCCCGAAGGGCAGCGACGGCCGGCCGGCCGATGTTGGGCTTTTTGGGTACGGTGGTATCCACGGGAACACGGTTGCTGTCGATACCACCATTGCCCCTACCCTCGGCGTATCAAGCTCGGATCCAACGACTGCATTGCAGGCTGCAGAGCGCCACAAAATCCAAAAGTATGACGAGGGTGTCCGAAACGCCGCCGGCATGCTTCGCTTTGTTCCTTTCGCCGCTAATTTCCGAGTTCGGCTCGCTGGCCCCGCACGCTGAGGCCTTCTTTGCAGAGCTCGCGAAAGCTAGCCACACACACACTCGTCAAAAAATCGGTCAGCTCTTGTCTGCGTGGCGCCGCCGTTTCTCCCTGCTCATCAACATGGCACATGCGGACAACGTTCTTGGCAGGGTCGCGGCCGCGCGCGTGGCACGTGATGGTGCTCATGCGCCTGCGTCGCGTCACTCGTCGGCATGTGTTGCTATGACCTGGATGGGTAATTGGCTGCACGCGTCCTCGCCGCGGCTGATGGCCTACCCCGGGGCGGTGGTCCCTTTGGTTCCTAGCAGCTTGGCGACTTCGTGGTTCCCTTGGCTCTCCCTTGGTTCTTGGCTCCCTAGCCTCATGCTCGACCTTGGTTTCAGGCTTATGTCTCTCTTTTGCTAGCAACCTTTCGTGGTTGCTGTTAGTTCTGTTTGTAGTGCATGCGCAATCATATGTTACAGCCCTGATGTAAAAAATATTCATCATAAGTTTTTCATAACAAGAAATGTGCATGTAATAATGTACTGTGTACGAATATACTAATTTACATGAGCTAGCTTGCAGAAGGCGATATCAGGAAATCACCAGAAAAGTAGGACAATCGGAACGGTCCTCTACTGTGAGGATATATCCTATAACCTCACTAACCCTAATCAACAGTAGCACACTTTAAGGCGCGTAGCGCCAGGCGCGTAGGCGTGTAGGCGCGTCGGCCGATCGGCGCCTGCTATATATATCAGCACGGCGCCCTGCCGGAACTGTAATCATACTACTCTCACCCCCACAACCTCGGAGTAGCACAGACTCTCGCCACCATAAGCGCATCCCCTCACATCTACAGCTAAAATGTACAGTGTACGAATAAAGTACGTGCGATTACGAGGTACAAGTACTCGTAAAAAAATTGTAGCGACTACAAGTCGTGTCGTCGGTGAACGATGAGGTAACGGTACCCGTACGCGTTCGAAATATTACTACAAGTGTCGGTGATGATCCGGCACCGTACTGGTAGTCGCATGACCCACACCCCTGGCTGTAGCTAAGCTCTGGGCCAGAGGCGCGAGAGCGTAGGAAAAGAAAAAGTTCGCAGCAAAGGAATCGATACAGTGAACCAGGGCGGACACTGTAAGCACTAGTGTAAAAAACTACTAGCGACTACCTGTCCTGTCCCGGGGGCGGAAAAAAAAACTAGCGACTACAGTGTACCAGGGCGTACACTGCTTTATACATACAAGTATCGGCTTGGCGCAGCTGGTTGCATGTAGGCATATAGGTTCAGGTATGCAATCTATAGGCGTGTTGTCATCAGGAAGTCGTCGGGGCATAATGGCTGACGAGAGAATATGTGTGGCATATATATAGTTTTTTAAATTACATCAGGGCGTTCACAATATGTTTTTTAAATAACATCGGGGAATATGTGTGGCATATAGTCGCTACACATGTGCGGCATATGTGTGTCGGCGGATGAGCAGTATGATTGCATGTAGTTGCGTTGGTAAAAGGGAGTTAGTGGTACGAGTATGACTGTATAGGTGTGCGGGAATAGGTATGCATGCAGGGTTATGGTGGTAACCCTAACATTCCACCATGGCCCCAAAAAGTAGACCTACGGGATATATACGCAAAGGGAAGCGGGCGGGGTATCCGGCAGACAGGGCACAATAATCAGGTTGTGCGAGCATGAGTCGGAAGGAAGGTGTTTTACGGGCATAATCATCATGTAGCATATCGACATTTTTGAGGTTGGCGTAGGGTTCCCATGAGTCGGGTGAGCCGTCATAGACGGACCAATGCACAAAAAAACTAAGGCATGGCCGCGGACATGGTGTGGCGAGTGCTGGTCAACGCGGTGGTCGCGAACGGCATCGACGATATATTCGTCTTGCGGGGGCTCAATGCGACCAAGTACGGCATCGGCATGGGTGTTTGGGGACTCACATCGGAGCAGGCGAGAGATGTGGAATACTGGGTGGCCATCCATGCTAGGAGGCAAGCGGAGTTGGTAGGCTTGTGAGGAAATTTAGCGGACGACGCGATATGGGCCGATGTAACATTGGCGAATTTTGCGAACCGGTTGGTTGCGAAGCATGAGGTGTTGTGTGGAAAGCCAGACTTTGTCGCCTTCCGTGAATTCATAGGGGCGAGTTTTACGGTTGGCATATGCTATCTGAAATGCGTCGGCGAGTTTCAATTCTTTTGTGATCAAGGCATGTGCGGCAGTCTCGCCCCTCACACACGCAAAAGGCAAGACTGGCGTGAAAACACCGAGGAAATAGAGAAGAAAGAAACAATGGTTACAACGTTGTCACCACCCGCCGCTATTTATGCGTCTGGCTAGCTCGCATCTAGCCACCACCAAGCGGCACGCGCACTGCTAAGCGCGTCACCGTGGAGAGTCGTGCCTTGAAGTGTCGAACATGAGGTCGTCGTTTAGAGACCTCCGCACAAGTAGTTGACACATCGGTTTATACACAAGTATACAACTCATGTTACAAAGGCATGTGCATTATACATATATGCCCGCTACGGGTACGCACATGCGTATTATCCCATAACTACTACTGAACTGTAAGGATATATCCTATGCCCTCACTAGCCCTAATCACCATAGCACAATAGGCGCGTAGCGCGCGCCCGTCAGATGACGGGCTGCTCCCGCGCCCTGCCGGCCGCATCGCGCCGCCTGATCATACATATGGTCATCACATCATACTCAACCACCACCACAGTGGAATAGCACTGCCTCTCACCACCACGCACGCGCATATTCCCTCACATTTAGTGCTTCTACCTACTCGATTGCTCCTCTGCGAGCTCTTCCAAATCATACCATAAGCGCCGGCCGCATAGCGACTGCAGGCGTCGGCAATTACCCCGCCGAACGAATGTAACGGGCTTCTCCGAAAGCCACCGGTTCGCAACGATTCTGCGAAGAGGCAGCATAGGGTAGTCGAAACTTCTCGACGACTGCCTTTATCGAATCATAACTCCGCTCCCTCTGTCAGCGGAAGCCTACTGTACTCGTCGCGCGAGTTCGACGCTGCGAAGGACACTGCTTCCTCCCTCGGGGTTTCTACATTACCCGGGCGTAGCAACTTCTGCGAAAAAGCAGATATCATCAACAAAACCGTTTATGAGTCGAATTTAGATTAGTGGCCTGTCAGGTGAGCCTCCCCACTCCACCTCCTCACCCCCCACCCAACTCCATGATAGATCGTCGTCAAAATCATAAGCTGTTGCATCGCACATATTATATTGAGCCCATAGAGGCATGGAAACAAAAAGTATATATTCTGAACCATAACATTGCCAAGAATGGCAGCTGCGGACGAAACCATAAATAGTCACCCGACTCAAGTTGACGACGATAACTCCTCCAAGAATGAGGATGATCAATCACAAACTTCTGCATCCCAATAACCATCCGCATATGTGGCTGTCGTTCTGCATAATACGCCCGCCGACAATAATGACATGTTGCTATCGTATCATATTCGCATCTGGCCCATAATTTTTTACTGGTTGCCATATGTTCGGATGAATCCACGTGAGACGGCCATGGAGACGGCAGTCGATAGAGTCTGTCGAGACCAACTGAATATAGTGGTCAAAGAATCTCATTTGCGTCTTGTTACTGAACAATCTGTGGACATCACGAATGCCAATATTCCAAAGCTTACGCAAGACCTTAGCCCATGGCCGCCAAAATTTCACATTACGATATTTGCTTTGAATGTTCCGTCCAACCTGTTTTATCGGGTGGTGCCCAAAGGGCCGATTCAAATTATCCTGTGGTCGCGTCGACTCGAGTGCGAGAGCCGATCGCAGTGATAAGTTACAATATATCGTGGCGAAAACGGTTTCATACCATATCAACAGCTACGATAATGAGATTTACTTTGATGGTGTCTTGCACCAGAAACTTGATCATATTGTAGAGAGTTGTGCAAGTTACCTCTACAAAATTGATCAGTTTTTCTTTTAAAACTACATGCCTTTTCTTTAGGCTGAGTTCACAGCCTACTGACAACACTTGCTAAATATGCATGATGGATCATAGCCCAATTGACGATATCCCTCAGGCTCAGAAATTTCCTGAGGTGTTACAAATAGGTCATGCTTTGCCTGACCTACACGATATGCAACATAATGCAGGCCAACCTGAGGAACAATCTAGCGAGCAAATGCAGCCAGAGGGGGAGGAGGAGATAACATCGCAACCCTCCCAACACCATCATACTGAACATACCTCAGAGCAGGGCACTGACAGCTCTCGTTCTGATGATGATAATAAAGGCAACATGTGCTAACCATATCAACCAATGAGGGGTTCTTGTCTGGATACCAGATATACTATGATGTGCTGCGTGATGACAACAACAACATCCATAATATTATCCTGGGTTTTCAATCCAGTGACTCAAATGATAAAATATGTGCACTGAGACAAGCGGGCGGACTGGTCCTTCCTTATGCGGACTTATCAGATCTCGCGCCGTACAAAGATATGGCAGCAAATATTGAACATAACCAAGGCTGGAATGCAGACCTTGTGGACATGATGGCTGACTTTGTCACGGCCAGGACCGACAATATGATGACACAATATCACAGACTGAACAAGCCTGCGGGAGCTGAGGACCCCCAGCAGAGAACTATATTGCAATTGTTGTACATCGATAATGTGCTCGCACTTGCTACGCCCAGGCCAGCCAATACTGCTCTCATACCGTTTCCAAGGGCATTCGTTTACCATGTCTGTGTGCTAACATATTGCAAAATATTCTTGATGGCACATAAGCCTGGATCCAAGCCCGAATGGGCGGTTCTGGAATATATTAGCCAGCTGCCCCCTCACCTTGAGGCATGGAAGCTGAGGTATAATGCAGCGATTCAGGAAGGTTTCAAAACCGCCGTTATGATATTCCCTGCAGCATCATACCCCAAAAAACAATATGCCAACCAGCCAATGGGTCTGCCATTTTACTCTATCATTCGCACGATGATAGCTCAGACGGCGTCTGGGCAACACACTGTAAACATTGCAGACAAGGGCAAGGCACCGGTGGAGATTGCTCCGGTGCGTCAACATTACCCACCTGCAGGACAATATGACGGTAGAGCAGGCAAGCGTTCAACATATCCTCCAATTGGAGAGCCAAGGAACAAGTCGCCCAGGCATGAAGCCCCACCTTCGGTGAGTGGCTGGCCTGAGTTGGCTCCAACATATGCTGCCGTAACTAGACAACAACTATATCTGCAATAGAAACTGACCCCGTTGGTGGGGCAGGAAAAGCTGCATGCTAACTACCATAACAATACTCTCTTCTTGACTAAAATCCTACAGCTTCTAGACAGAGTAGGACCCACCGTAACGGCACGTGCCTATGACTACATGTCAGAGAGATATGTGCTTGATTCCATGAACAAACAGTCCCAATACTATACAAACGATGGAAACCATGTTTGCCCAGAAGCGAGGTATACATGGTACTGCCTTTGATGATTTTCATCAATTGGCAAAGAACATAATATGCTACATCCAAAGTAAAAACTTCAGCTATGATCATGAGGATGTCTCAGGCATAATGGAATTTTGCCTGCAGACCATATAATACAAATTTCAATCATGCATTCGAGTCTGGTTTTGCCAAAAAGGGTGCGGAGGCTGTTTTACACAGAAAAGCGCCATTGTATGGCTAGGAAGGTTCAACGAAAGTGGAGGGAATGTCGGAGGAGGAGCCCGCAGGGCGGAGGCGGAAAACGGGAGGGCGCTGCCGAAGGCAGCGAGCTGGAAGATGGCAGACGAGCTGCTGGTGGCTGTCCTAAGTAGCTCCCCGGCCGGGAGCGCAGGGCTCGCGGGCGATGGGGCGGCCCGTACCAAACCCCGATGGGAACGGCTTGAAACCACTACAGACCGTACGGGTCGCACTAGGACAGCTTTAATCCGTTAGGAAACCCCATAAACACGTTTAGATCATTTCAATCATGCATACGAGTCTGGTTTTGCCAGTTAACACGCGGTTCGTTTACGATGTGAGCGTAGGCAGTCGGCAGGCGTGCCGACCAGACGAAGGCGGAAGACGTCTTGAGTTGTAGAAGGGGTCTCGCGCCAAGAGGTCCTCGATCGAGGCGCAGGCGCATCAGACGCGGACGGGAGATGTTGACGCCGGCACGACATAGGCCGGACGTGTCGCGGAATTAGGGCGCCGTCTCCCGACGGCGCCCCATATCATTGGCCGCGCGCCGTGGTGGCGTGCGGCACGAGCCGGAACTGCAGGCCAGTAGAAGCAGGGGTAGAAGTGGCCATG
Organism: Tetraselmis striata; assembly: GCA_006384855.1. Lineage (NCBI taxonomy): Eukaryota > Viridiplantae > Chlorophyta > Chlorodendrophyceae > Chlorodendrales > Chlorodendraceae > Tetraselmis > Tetraselmis striata. The sequence goes on from VCJN01000910.1 coordinate 36,602, forward strand.
TTGGCGACGAGCGCCCAGCAAAGCAGCGGCACACACCAGTAGGACGAGTACAGCTGCGCGCACGAGCGCGCGAGCGCGCCGTGTATAGCGCCAGGTGAAGTACTGGTGCGCTGTATCCGATGCGATGGTAATTCTGTACCTGTACTGGCGATGCACGCTACGAGGGGTGGACACGCAACAACGCGCGATGACATCGATGTAATGCTGCTGTCATCACCAGCGGTGGTTGCTTCGCCTCCTTGCACAAAGAGCGGCAGGGGAAATAAACGCACAACGCTGAGGGGCGCGGGAACGTGGGACCGTGTGTGGTCGTGTCGTACCGGCTCTTAGGTGTGTCGGGATAGGTTGTCGGCGACGTCGCAGAAGACCCGCCGGCTCGGTAAGCTGTGGGTCTTTCTTCGCGGGGAGCGGTGAGCTGGCCGCCGTTGCTGCACCAGCGACGGCTGCTGACCACCCCACAAAGCGCAGGCTTAGGATGATGCCACGAAACGCACAAGTCGAGTTAGGTGGCGGAGCTGTCCCCCGGCGGGCAGCTCGTGTTGTCACAGATGCGTTGCCGTGACGTTGGAGGCGGGTTGGCCGGCGTAGAGGCCCTTGTAGCCCATGCCGGCCCGTAACGATGCCAATGATGTCGGGGCGAGGGTGACGACGAGGCGGCCGCTGCTGCTGCACCAGCGACGGCCGCCGAAGTCCCAAACCCAGAGTTGGCCAGGGGTAGTTGCGTACATCACGAGGCGCCAGGCACGCAAGGTGGTAGAGCTGCCCCCCGGCGGGCAGTTGCAGGTTGTCGTGGTCCTTGTGACGACGACGTTGCAGTAGAAGGCGTCGGAGACGCATCGGCACGAGCCGCACAAACGCCTCCCACTGCGACCACAGCAAACGTTGCGCAAGCATGATTGGGGCGAGGGCAACGAGCCCTCTCAAAACACCGGCGCATGAGCGGCGCCACCCCCGTAACAGACCAATTACGCGAGTAGTTCCGGAAAACCACAGCATGTAACGACCGTTGATGCCACGGCGCCCTGCTGCGAGGACACGCGGACCGGGTGGCAGTGTCTTGCGGGACAACAAGTGGCCGCCCCGACGACACGGACGTCCTCCTCCGTCCGCGCCGAATTGTTGCGGTGGGCGTAGTTGTTGTCGTTGACAACCTTGACGAGCAGCGGCCATGGTGCCAAGCGCGTCCACCTCACCTAAACCTCAAGAGTTGACTACTGCGAGAGGGCGCTCCACTGCGAGAGCCCGGAAGGCCTGTACTGCGACTCGACTTCGGGTGTTGAGGTTTAAACCCCCCAAACGGGGACCCCCCAGCTCCAATTCCTTGCCGTGCGCATCGCTACCCGAAAAACGTCCCAGCTGCAAAGCCAAACAAAAATCGGGAAACGACCTCGGGCGCACGAGTGGGGAAAACCACACTACCGAGGGGCTATCTGCCGCTGCCTGATGCTGTAACGCATGTGCGCGGCACGACGACTCACTACCGGGTGGATGAACCTCGGTGCGGACTTGTTCAGCCTCAGTGACCCTCGCGCGCACAAGCACGCGAAGCCGCTGCCGAAGGCAGCGAGCTGGAAGATGGCAGACGAGCTGCTGGTGGCTGTCCTAAGTAGCTCCCCGGCCGGGAGCGCAGGGCTCGCGGGCGATGGGGCAGCCCGTACCAAACCCCGACGGGAACGGCTTGAAACCACTACAGACCGTACGGGTCGCACTAGGACAGCTTTAATCCGTTAGGAAACCCCATAAACACGTTTAGATCATACTGTAACAGTTTGGCTACATTCTTCCGTTGGGTGTTGCAGTTGATTGGGTAAAGTGATACTCATCCCAGCACTCCAGAGTATGTCAAACAATATTTGATCGGAAAATTCCGTAAACATAACGAGCTGAAAATTGAGTTTCAAAGACAACTCGAAATTCCTATTGTAAGCCACCAGAGATTGACCATAAGAACCATACAGGAAATCATTGACATCATAGATTCGTGGAAGATACTCAGACGAGGTCAAATCCACCCACAATATTCTAACATACAATACTCTTTCCGTCAGGAGTCTCCTGCGTTGACATGACTACCTGGTCGAGGGTCGAGGTTCCAGACCTCCAAGGCAATCATATACTGCAGACCGGCGTGGCCGTGGCGGCCGGACTGCTGGCCGGGGTCGCACTCAAAGGCAGGCGAACCCCAGAAATCTACGACATAATCCATATTACTTTGGATTATTCATCCTGACGGTGGACATGTTTGCTCATATTGCAATATATCTGGTCACAATTTCTTGGCTTGCGAATGGAGAGCGCAAGAGGCAGGAGATCCTGCCCAGCCATCAAAGAAACACTATAATGATCAAATGCTTCAGCGCCAAGCGGCCTGGAAACGGCACACCCTGACCAGGACTGGGCACAAGTATGCCGTGAGGCTTATGATAACCTGAGCATACATCTAGGCTTGCAGCCAGGCTCAGCGTAACTGCCGAACACAACAGTAAGACCAGATATGCTTTCAAAGCGTGATGGTGATGGTGGCCGTGGTGATGGTCGAGGCCGCCGAGGCGGCCGAGGTGGCCGCTCTGGGAGAGGCGGCGGCAGAACCGCTTGCCGCAATCAGGGTGGTCGTGGTGGAGAATACCCTTAGGTCACCATGCAACACTGTAACCCACAAATAGTGGAGATCAACTCGTCCGCAGCGCTCCAAAAAAGAGCATGTACGCTGAGGCACCGACCCAGCAAACTGCAAACACATCTGCAATATAATAGAAAACATTGGCACTTAGCATTCTAACCAAGTAGAACATGTAATTACCTTAAAATTCAATGTGCCAATACAAGTCTCCTTACTGTATGATTAAATGTTGCCATACAATGCATAAGCTCACCGTAGTAATGCACTGAATTGACAACAGCTTTGATTTGCGGTGATTTGGATTGTGGCCGTTCAGTTGATCTGTGCCAGGGGACGCTCTGGAGTGATCCTAAACGTGAGCCTGCTCCTGTCGCTTGCGGCAGGTTCACCAACAATCGAAGTTCATCAAAGTCGGCCGACGAACACATTCCTCTGATCATATCGCTATAATAGCTGAACTGTACACTACTGTATGATTGAGTATTAATGGGCAAAATACCAAAGCAAGCCCTCACAAAGGATGTGGGACCACTGCGTAGGAAACGTAGGGTCGATGACACACAGGACACACATGTTGTGCATCATGTACTAGAGACGCAAAAGCGCAGACGGCGCAAACATAATAAACATCACTTTACCGCTGGTCAAAAAGGCAGCTCCTCTCAAGCGCCACAAATAGAACCAGTTGAGCAGTTGATATATCAGCAAAAGCCACCAACTACGGTGGATAATGCTGCACAAACGGAAACCCTCCAGTTCCGGGATATGGAGACTCAAGTTGATGAGCTCATATCTGACTATAATAACAGTATGACCATGGCAACGACTCCTAGGTCTGATCACAACGATGCAACGGCAACAATAACAGCAGTCACAACACCCCAGCATGATACCTACCCATCAATTAATCAGAATGCTTGGGAGGAATTAAACATGATGTGGGGGCCGTTCACCCTTGATGGGGCGGCAACTGCTGAACACACAAAGGTAATGGATAAGTACTGTTCCCCAAGTAACTCTTTCTTTGATGCTGACATTACTAACCATCATGTGTGGCTGAACCCACCATTTGAGAAAATCTCTGATTTTATTGCCGGCTTCGAAAGGAAGCGCAGGCAGAACCCATACAATATCTCTGCAGTGATTGCAGTTCCCAAGTGGAAAAACAATGAAAATGTTCAGCACATTCTGAACACATACATACCGTAAGATCCACCATTACCCAAAGGGTGCATACTTGTATGACATCCCTGACCCCAAAAACCATAAAGAGCGGATACCAATGGGTCCGACTCCATTTTCAGTCGATGTATATTTGGCTGATCATACTGTGGAGGACAGAGTGCGTGACAAAGCGCACACCATAACATCACAATATGAAATCCCCACAGCAAATTTTACCTCTCAGACTGTTGAAACATATCTGTTGAAGGCGAAAGCTAAAATCAAAGCCAATAATGATACCCTGTCTGATCAAGTTGAAATACTGTTTGACAGTGCTGACCAGCGATAATTCATCTCGTGGGACATTGTACAAAAATATGACCTGCCGGTGAAATTGCTGGATCAAGCAATAAAATACAACTGGCAGATGGCACAACATATAAGATCTCTCGGCACTATGTAACAATAACGCTTCACTGTGAGGCTGGTTATACCACAGAGGCTAATTTTATTCGCCTCCCCAGTAACAATAACTGGGATGTCATATTGGGCATTGCATGGCTCAGAAAACATAATCCAGATATTCACTGGGATGATGGAACTATACACGAGAGACGGACAAATGCAACACTGTTTGGCTATGAGGTCCAACCCAGGCCAGCAGTAGTAAGTATCTTGTCGGCAAATCAGATGGCTAAGCTGCTCCACATCTCTGCTGAGCCAGTCAATAATGCAGATGCAGCATCATTTTTTATAGCCACTCTGAAAGAAGACTTTATTGGTACCCAGACATCGCAGATAAACTCGGATGATCTGCAGGTACACGCTGATTTTGGTCAACAATATGATGAAAAAATATTGAACATTATAAAACAATATGGTCACGATAAGAACACCTTAACAGACCTGCCACCGAGCAGAGGAAAATATGATCACAGTATAGCTACCATACCTGATGCTAACCCGCCGAAAGGTCACATTTATAAAATGTCTCCTGCGGAGCTAACTGAGCTGAAAAAACAGCTAACACAGTACCTGGAGAAAAACTGGATCCGACCCAGTTATTCACCATTTGCAGCTCCGGTACTGGTTGCCAAAAAATCTGATGGCACTCTCCAGATGTGCATTGACTATAGATTGCTGGACAAAATAACACTGGGTACACAATATCACTTGCCCAGAATTGAGACTATATTAGACCGTATTGCCACATGCAAATGCTGGACTTAGGCTTGTCCAAGGCATACCATCAGATCCGTGTGAAGGAGGAAGATGTCTATAAGACATCCTTCATCACTCAATTGGGTCAATTTGAGATGAGAGTCCTGCCATTTGGCATGAAAACAGCGCCAGGCGGATTCCAATCATATATTAACGCAGTTTTTAACGGGACTGCTGATGACACACATCAGGATGCAAATATCCTTAATGATTTTGTAGTCTGTTATCTTGACGATATTATCATATTCAGCGACACTCCGGAGCAATATATTGATCAGGTCCTTGCGAGGTTGCGCAAGCATCATCTGTACCTGAACCCCCAAAAATCACAAATGCGGTAAAAAGCAAATAATATACCTGGGTCACCGTACAACGGAAAAGGGCAAGTTCCCTGACCCTGGGAAAATAAAAGCAGTCACAGAATGGCCGGTCCCAAAGTATGTTACAGACGTGAGAGCCTTTTCAGGCTTTGTAGGATATTATCGATCATTTATTGAGGACTTTGCTGCTATAGCAAAGCCCCTATTTGATCTGACAAAAAGTAATGTATTTCCGGCCTGGACTGACACCCACCAACATGCTTTTGATGGCCTAAAATATAAAATGACACACGCCCCGGTTCTAATGAATCCCATCACTGGCCCGGACGCAGAGTTCGTGGTCACAACCGATGCCAGCAAATATGCTGCGGGGGCGGTGCTCATGCAAAAAGACCCGAATACCGGACAGCTGCGTCATGTGGCTTACCTGGCAAAGGTCTTGATGGGTGCATGCGCAACTGCGCTATTCCACCTATGATACTGAGTTCATGGGAGTAGTAATTGCTCTCCAGCACTGGCGACATTATTTGGAAGGGTGTAAACATTTCACTGTAATCACTGACCATACCACCCTCCGTCATCTACCAACGCAAGAAAAGCTCAGCAGAAAACATGCTGGCTTGTCCTTAATCATATCACCATATATGGACAATATGGACATTGTCTATAAAAAAGGATCTCAAAATATGGCAGATGCACTGAGTAGGCGACCAGATCTGAAAGATCTGAAGGCATCATTAGATGCATACTATATGCAGACCTTTGAGGAGGATCTTGAGCACATCATTGAATGGCTCAACCTTACCACTGTCTCGATACAGTTAAATAAACAGTTCCTCAACAATTTCAAATTAAAATATATGCAGGACCCAAAATTGAACAGGGAGAAGCTACCCCCTGTAGTACGATATGACCACCATACTGAACTGTATATGGTAGCTGATGAAATATATATTCATGCAGATGATGAACTCAAAAGAGCATCATCAAAGAACATCATGATATTAAGACGGCTGGCCATAACGATATTCTCAGAACTGAGAAATTGATCAAAAGATTTTTTGGCTGGCCGCACATGCATCAAAACATAAAAACATATATCCGAAACTGTAAAGTATGTAAGCTGACAAAACAGCATACACAGGCTCCAGCAGCGGCTTTACAACCACTGCCAACACCAACCGTACCATGGGAATATTTCAGTGTTGACTTTATCACAAATTTACCATCAGTGGATGGTTATGACTGTATTGCCGCTTTTGTGGATTTATTCACAAAGCATGCTCACTTTGTACCTTGCCAGAAAGCCATCACGGCTCCTGAACTGGCACAATTGTACATCTAAAACTCCACGGTCTCAGTACCTGCATGGTAGGAGACCGGGACACAAAATATACATCATCATACTTCCAAGAACTGTTCAAACAGCTTGGTACAACATTAAACCTCAGTACTGCTTATCATCCGCAGACTGATGGTCGGACTGAAATATTGAACAAAATAATTGAGCAGTTGCTACGAGCTTTCCGCTACAATAACGAGGAGGACTGGGTAAACTACCTGTCACTCGCTGAGTTCAATTATAATAACACAGAATCGTCAACAACAAAGTTTACTCCATTCCAGGCAATATATGGCTTCCATCCTCGGTTGCCAATAGATATTGTGAACTCCCCACTGTGTCTGAAGTTATAGAGACTACCATAGACATTCTGTCGAAAATACAAGATATACACAATCTGGTGCATGAAAATATAATAATTGCCAAAGAATACCAACGGCATTACTATGATAAAAACAATAAGCAACCGATCACTTTTCAAATCGGTGATAAAATAATGATCAAAACGGATGATATGATCATAAAAGGACAGAAGTGTCCCAAGCTCAAACATCAACGATATGTAGGACCATATGAGGTCATTGACCAAGTGAACCCTCAGGCCTACAAAATACAATTACCACCTGAGCTTGCTTGAGTGCCACCCAGTATTTCATGTCTCTAAATTGAGACCCTGGGACACTGTATCTGCGCAAACGGACATTCCTGATGCCTTGATTGGCGGACAGACACGCAGAACTGATGATCCGATCATTGCGGACATCACAGACTGTAAATTGGCACTATATCCCAGACTATATGCAAAGAGCAAAGCCTTGCAATTTAAAGTAAGGTTCCACAATTTCCCGGCAACCGGAGATGATTGGATGCCCTATGAAACAATGCGGTATTCACCGCTGATGCAGCATTTCATGCTGTCTGAACGTTTCAAAAATATCTCGACCTCACCAGCATATCTTGCTGCTAAGGGGAGCCACCCGCAACGGTTCCCACCGTGAATCTGTTGACTTAGGGTCGAAGGATAGAAGACGCTTGCGTAACGCGTAACGCTAGATACTCGCACCAGAACGTGCCACGTCGATCGAGGGGTCACCGGAGCGTCTCTTCCCGGCGTGACGAGTAAAGTGATACTCATCCCAGCACTCCAGAGTATGTCAAACAATATTTGATCGGAAAATTCCGTAAACATAACGAGCTGAAAATTGAGTTTCAAAGACAACTCGAAATTCATATTGTAAGCCACCAGAGATTGACCATAAGAACCATACAGGAAATCATTGACATCATAGATTCGTGGAAGATACTCAGACGAGGTCAAATCCACCCACAGTATTCTAACATACAATACTCTTTCCGTCAGGAGTCTCCTGCGTTGACATGACTACCTGGTCGAGGGTCGAGGTTCCAGACCTCCAAGGCAATCATATACTGCAGACCGGCGTGGCCGTGGCGGCCGGACTGCTGGCCGGGGTCGCACTCAAAGGCAGGCGAACCCCAGAAATCTACGACATAATCCATATTACTTTGGATTATTCATCCTGACGGTGGACATGTTTGCTCATATTGCAATATATCTGGTCACAATTTCTTGGCTTGCGAATGGAGAGCGCAAGAGGCAGGAGATCCTGCCCAGCCATCAAAGAAACACTATAATGATCAAATGCTTCAGCGCCAAGCGGCCTGGAAACGGCACACCCTGACCAGGACTGGGCACAAGTATGCCGTGAGGCTTATGATAACCTGAGCATACATCTAGGCTTGCAGCCAGGCTCAGCGTAACTGCCGAACACAACAGTAAGACCAGATATGCTTTCAAAGCGTGATGGTGATGGTGGCCGTGGTGATGGTCGAGGCCGCCGAGGCGGCCGAGGTGGCCGCTCTGGGAGAGGCGGCGGCAGAACCGCTTGCCGCAATCAGGGTGGTCGTAGTGGAGAATACCCTTAGGTCACCATGCAACACTGTAACCCACAAATAGTGGAGATCAACTCGTCCGCAGCGCTCCATAAAAGAGCATGTACGCTGAGGCACCGACCCAGCAAACTGCAAACACATCTGCAATATAATAGAAAACATTGGCACTTAGCATTCTAACCAAGTAGAACATGTAATTACCTTAAAATTCAATGTGCCAATACAAGTCTCCTTACTGTATGATTAAATGTTGCCATACAATGCATAAGCTCACCGTAGTAATGCACTGAATTGACAACAGCTTTGATTTGCGGTGATTTGGATTGTGGCCGTTCAGTTGATCTGTGCCAGGGGACGCTCTGGAGTGATCCTAAACGTGAGCCTGCTCCTGTCGCTTGCGGCAGGTTCACCAACAATCGAAGTTCATCAAAGTCGGCCGACGAACACATTCCTCTGATCATATCGCTATAATAGCTGAACTGTACACTACTGTATGATTGAGTATTAATGGGCAAAATACCAAAGCAAGCCCTCACAAAGGATGTGGGACCACTGCGTAGGAAACGTAGGGTCGATGACACACAGGACACACATGTTGTGCATCATGTACTAGAGACGCAAAAGCGCAGACGGCGCAAACATAATAAACATCACTTTACCGCTGGTCAAAAAGGCAGCTCCTCTCAAGCGCCACAAATTGAACCAGTTGAGCAGTTGATATATCAGCAAAAGCCACCAACTACGGTGGATAATGCTGCACAAACGGAAACCCTCCAGTTCCGGGATATGGAGACTCAAGTTGATGAGCTCATATCTGACTATAATAACAGTATGACCATGGCAACGACTCCTAGGTCTGATCACAACGATGCAACGGCAACAATAACAGCAGTCACAACACCCCAGCATGATACCTACCCATCAATTAATCAGAATGCTTGGGAGGAATTAAACATGATGTGGGGGCCGTTCACCCTTGATGGGGCGGCAACTGCTGAACACACAAAGGTAATGGATAAGTACTGTTCCCCAAGTAACTCTTTCTTTGATGCTGACATTACTAACCATCATGTGTGGCTGAACCCACCATTTGAGAAAATCTCTGATTTTATTGCCGGCTTCGAAAGGAAGCGCAGGCAGAACCCATACAATATCTCTGCAGTGATTGCAGTTCCCAAGTGGAAAAACAATGAAAATGTTCAGCACATTCTGAACACATACATACCGTAAGATCCACCATTACCCAAAGGGTGCATACTTGTATGACATCCCTGACCCCAAAAACCATAAAGAGCGGATACCAATGGGTCCGACTCCATTTTCAGTCGATGTATATTTGGCTGATCATACTGTGGAGGACAGAGTGCGTGACAAAGCGCACAACATAACATCACAATATGAAATCCCCACAGCAAATTTTACCTCTCAGACTGTTGAAACATATCTGTTGAAGGCGAAAGCTAAAATCAAAGCCAATAATGATACCCTGTCTGATCAAGTTGAAATACTGTTTGACAGTGCTGCCCAGCGATAATTCATCTCGTGGGACATTGTACAAAAATATGACCTGCCGGTGAAATTGCTGGATCAAGCAATAAAATACAACTGGCAGATGGCACAACATATAAGATCTCTCGGCACTATGTAACAATAACGCTTCACTTTGAGGCTGGTTATACCACAGAGGCTAATTTTATTCGCCTCCCCAGTAACAATAACTGGGATGTCATATTGGGCATTGCATGGCTCAGAAAACATAATCCAGATATTCACTGGGATGATGGAACTATACACGAGAGACGGACAAATGCAACACTGTTTGGCTATGAGGTCCAACCCAGGCCAGCAGTAGTAAGTATCTTGTCGGCAAATCAGATGGCTAAGCTGCTCCACATCTCTGCTGAGCCAGTCAATAATGCAGATGCAGCATCATTTTTTATAGCCACTCTGAAAGAAGACTTTATTGGTACCCAGACATCGCAGATAAACTCGGATGATCTGCAGGTACACGCTGATTTTGGTCAACAATATGATGAAAAAATATTGAACATTATAAAACAATATGGTCACGATAAGAACACCTTAACAGACCTGCCACCGAGCAGAGGAAAATATGATCACAGTATAGCTACCATACCTGATGCTAACCCGCCGAAAGGTCACATTTATAAAATGTCTCCTGCGGAGCTAACTGAGCTGAAAAAACAGCTAACACAGTACCTGGAGAAAAACTGGATCCGACCCAGTTATTCACCATTTGCAGCTCCGGTACTGGTTGCCAAAAAATCTGATGGCACTCTCCAGATGTGCATTGACTATAGATTGCTGGACAAAATAACACTGGGTACACAATATCACTTGCCCAGAATTGAGACTATATTAGACCGTATTGCCACATGCAAATGCTGGACTTAGGCTTGTCCAAGGCATACCATCAGATCCGTGTGAAGGAGGAAGATGTCTATAAGACATCCTTCATCACTCAAGTGGGTCAATTTGAGATGAGAGTCCTGCCATTTGGCCTGAAAACAGCGCCAGGCGGATTCCAATCATATATTAACGCAGTTTTTAACGGGACTGCTGATGACACACATCAGGATGCAAATATCCTTAATGATTTTGTAGTCTGTTATCTTGACGATATTATCATATTCAGCGACACTCCGGAGCAATATATTGATCAGGTCCTTGCGAGGTTGCGCAAGCATCATCTGTACCTGAACCCCCAAAAATCACAAATGCGGTAAAAAGCAAATAATATACCTGGGTCACCGTACAACGGAAAAGGGCAAGTTCCCTGACCCTGGGAAAATAAAAGCAGTCACAGAATGGCCGGTCCCAAAGTATGTTACAGACGTGAGAGCCTTTTCAGGCTTTGTAGGATATTATCGATCATTTATTGAGGACTTTGCTGCTATAGCAAAGCCCCTATTTGATCTGACAAAAAGTAATGTATTTCCGGCCTGGACTGACACCCACCAACATGCTTTTGATGGCCTAAAATATAAAATGACACACGCCCCGGTTCTAATGAATCCCATCACTGGCCCGGACGCAGAGTTCGTGGTCACAACCGATGCCAGCAAATATGCTGCGGGGGCGGTGCTCATGCAAAAAGGCCCGAATACCGGACAGCTGCGTCATGTGGCTTACCTGGCAAAGGTCTTGATGGGTGCATGCGCAACTGCGCTATTCCACCTATGATACTGAGTTCATGGGAGTAGTAATTGCTCTCCAGCACTGGCGACATTATTTGGAAGGGTGTAAACATTTCACTGTAATCACTGACCATACCACCCTCCGTCATCTACCAACGCAAGAAAAGCTCAGCAGAAAACATGCTGGCTTGTCCTTAATCATATCACCATATATGGACAATATGGACATTGTCTATAAAAAAGGATCTCAAAATATGGCAGATGCACTGAGTAGGCGACCAGATCTGAAAGATCTGAAGGCATCATTAGATGCATACTATATGCAGACCTTTGAGGAGGATCTTGAGCACATCATTGAATGGCTCAACCTTACCACTGTCTCGATACAGTTAAATAAACAGTTCCTCAACAATTTCAAATTAAAATATATGCAGGACCCAAAATTGAACAGGGAGAAGCTACCCCCTGTAGTACGATATGACCACCATACTGAACTGTATATGGTAGCTGATGAAATATATATTCATGCAGATGATGAACTCAAAAGAGCATCATCAAAGAACATCATGATATTAAGACGGCTGGCCATAACGATATTCTCAGAACTGAGAAATTGATCAAAAGATTTTTTGGCTGGCCGCACATGCATCAAAACATAAAAACATATATCCGAAACTGTAAAGTATGTAAGCTGACAAAACAGCATACACAGGCTCCAGCAGCGGCTTTACAACCACTGCCAACACCAACCGTACCATGGGAATATTTCAGTGTTGACTTTATCACAAATTTACCATCAGTGGATGGTTATGACTGTATTGCCGCTTTTGTGGATTTATTCACAAAGCATGCTCACTTTGTACCTTGCCAGAAAGCCATCACGGCTCCTGAACTGGCACAATTGTACATCTAAAACTCCACGGTCTCAGTACCTGCATGGTAGGAGACCGGGACACAAAATATACATCATCATACTTCCAAGAACTGTTCAAACAGCTTGGTACAACATTAAACCTCAGTACTGCTTATCATCCGCAGACTGATGGTCGGACTGAAATATTGAACAAAATAATTGAGCAGTTGCTACGAGCTTTCCGCTACAATAACGAGGAGGACTGGGTAAACTACCTGTCACTCGCTGAGTTCAATTATAATAACACAGAATCGTCAACAACAAAGTTTACTCCATTCCAGGCAATATATGGCTTCCATCCTCGGTTGCCAATAGATATTGTGAACTCCCCACTGTGTCTGAAGTTATAGAGACTACCATAGACATTCTGTCGAAAATACAAGATATACACAATCTGGTGCATGAAAATATAATAATTGCCAAAGAATACCAACGGCATTACTATGATAAAAACAATAAGCAACCGATCACTTTTCAAATCGGTGATAAAATAATGATCAAAACGGATGATATGATCATAAAAGGACAGAAGTGTCCCAAGCTCAAACATCAACGATATGTAGGACCATATGAGGTCATTGACCAAGTGAACCCTCAGGCCTACAAAATACAATTACCACCTGAGCTTGCTTGAGTGCCACCCAGTATTTCATGTCTCTAAATTGAGACCCTGGGACACTGTATCTGCGCAAACGGACATTCCTGATGCCTTGATTGGCGGACAGACACGCAGAACTGATGATCCGATCATTGCGGACATCACAGACTGTAAATTGGCACTATATCCCAGACTATATGCAAAGAGCAAAGCCTTGCAATTTAAAGTAAGGTTCCACAATTTCCCGGCAACCGGAGATGATTGGATGCCCTATGAAACAATGCGGTATTCACCGCTGATGCAGCATTTCATGCTGTCTGAACGTTTCAAAAATATCTCGACCTCACCAGCATATCTTGCTGCTAAGGGGAGCCACCCGCAACGGTTCCCACCGTGAATCTGTTGACTTAGGGTCGAAGGATAGAAGACGCTTGCGTAACGCGTAACGCTAGATACTCGCACCAGAACGTGCCACGTCGATCGAGGCGTCACCGGAGCGTCTCTTCCCGGCGTGACGAGTAAAGTGATACTCATCCCAGCACTCCAGAGTATGTCAAACAATATTTGATCGGAAAATTCCGTAAACATAACGAGCTGAAAATTGAGTTTCAAAGACAACTCGAAATTCCATATTGTAAGCCACCAGAGATTGACCATAAGAACCATACAGGAAATCATTGACATCATAGATTCGTGGAAGATACTCAGACGAGGTCAATCCACCCACAGTATTCTAACATACAATACTCTTTCCGTCAGGAGTCTCCTGCGTTGACATGACTACCTGGTCGAGGGTCGAGGTTCCAGACCTCCAAGGCAATCATATACTGCAGACCGGCGTGGCCGTGGCGGCCGGAACTGCTGGCCGGGGTCGCACTCAAAGGCAGGCGAACCCCAGAAATCTACGACATAATCCATATTACTTTGGATTATTCATCCTGACGGTGGACATGTTTGCTCATATTGCAATATATCTGGTCACAATTTCTTGGCTTGCGAATGGAGAGCGCAAGAGGCAGGAGATCTGCCAGCCATCAAAGAAACACTATAATGATCAAATGCTTCAGCGCCAAGCGGCCTGGGAAACGGCACACCCTGACCAGGACTGGGCACAAGTATGCCGTGAGGCTTATGATAACCTGAGCATACATCTAGGCTTGCAGCCAGGCTCAGCGTAACTGCCGAACACAACAGTAAGACCAGATATGCTTTCAAAGCGTGATGGTGATGGTGGCCGTGGTGATGGTCGGAGGCCGCCGAGGCGGCCGAGGTGGCCGCTCTGGGAGAGGCGGCGGCAGAACCGCTTGCCGCAATCAGGGTGGTCGTAGTGGAGGAATACCCCTTAGGTCACCATGGCAACACTGTAACCACACAAATAGTGGAGATCAACTCGTCCCGCAGCGCTCCATAAAAGAGCATGTACGCTGAGGCACCGACCCAGCAAACTGCAAACACATCTGCAATATAATAGAAAACATTGGCACTTAGCATTCTAACCAAGTAGAACATGTAATTACCTTAAAATTCAATGTGCCAAATACAAGGTCTCCTTACTGTATGATTAAATGTTGCCATACAATGCATAAGCTCACCGTAGTAATGCACTGAATTGACAACAGCTTTGATTTGCCGGTGATTTGGATTGTGGGCCCGTTCAGTTGATCTGTGCCAGGGGACGCTCTGGAGTGATCCTAAACGTGAGCCTGCTCCTGTCGCTTGCGGCAGGTTCACCAACAATCGAAGTTCATCAAAGTCGGCCGACGAACACATTCCTCTGATCATATCGCTATAATAGCTGAACTGTACACTACTGTATGATTGAGTATTAATGGG